>VDFB02075838.1:33232-100326 GCA_007258455.2 Sequoia sempervirens | reverse complement strand
GTGTTCTATCGATGAGGGGATATAGTAGTAGCAGTACTGTTAGAATGGTAGAATATCATGTGTGTTATTGAACAAGATTTCCAATAGGTTTCCTATTAGATTTTGTGTAACAATTCTTGAACATTTAGAATGCAATAAAGGAAATTTGACTTGATAATATTTTTTGTTGAGTAAGTGTGTGATTGAAAAAATCTTGTGGAAGCAACAACTCAAGCAAGGGCCACTTGATGTATTGTTGAACCACTTCAATTTAAGTTATTAGATTAGATCATGTATTGTGAATTTTATTAATAGTTTCTAGTTTATGTGATTATGAATGAGTGTGTAACAATTCCTAAATTATAATCTATAGATTGGTGTTTTATTCCATACTCTGAAGGATAACTAAGTTAGGAAAAATTGTAGTATGACAATTAATGGTTACAATCTTAAGCATTAGGTACCCGTAGAAGAAGATAGTTATTTGTATTCCTTTACTCTATTTTGAGAACTATCAGTTTCTTTGAATTTATTTTTTTTACTATATTTGCATGTGTTTATTCACCTATACTCAGCCAATGTCCAAAATTCATGAATACATATATATTTCCAACACTATCTAAAGTTTTACGACTCCCTGGTTGATAATTTAATGCAACCCTCTTATGAATGATGAACTAATTAGTTTAGGGATCCTTAGGTCCTCTAAGCCATGTACATAACCAGTAGTACCAAGTTAATTAAGCATTAGAGATGGCTCCATAACCAGTCTATTATTACTTCTCCATCACTACATTTAAAATATCAAAACATCTTTTTATTTTTGTTGTAGTTTAATTTCCTACTCTACTTTCCTACACTAATAAATTTTACAACTTTTTTTTATATTTAAGGGAGTTACACAAATGAGATCATGGGAGATTTATGCATGTAGGAATTCTTCCCATTTCTTTTGAAATATAAATATTTAGCGAGCTTGTGTTAGATAAATATATCTAGAGGGTTGTAATGGTGAGCTTAAAAGGTGCAAGTGTGTAAATTTGCATGATTATTCATTTTATTGTTATTGAGCTCTAGTAGGCTTGTCCTTGATTTCCATCAAGGCATGGTAGTTAAATATTGGTTCCTATTTTTTATTTATTTTTTATTATCTAGTGTTAAGACCTCAAAGGAATCCTCCTAGGTTCTATTAAGCTTGAAGAAGAAGAGGTTATGCCCTAATCCTCTGCATTGACCCAAAATTGTCCTCTCCTTGTTAATGTTCCATTCTCTTTGCCTAAGATTCCTTGTTCCCCTTATCTCACATTGAGTAAAGGTAGTAGAGGAGAGGTCCTACAATATTGGAATCTAATAAAATAGTGACTTTAGTAGAAATAGAATTAGAATGAACTTATCTTGGGTGATTGAAAATATAAATGAATTTTCTAGTGAGAAGACCCCTAATTATTTATCTCAGTGGTTCTTTGTGCTCTGAGGATTTCCTCATTCCATGGGTTGGGGACTTTTTTGTCATAATTGTAAAGCTTTTTGTTTCTACTATCAATGATTTTTTTGATGAATCTCAATACATAACATGATAAGATAATGCAGTTGTAGACAATTTAAAATGTCCTAAATGATATCATGCACTCAAATTAGGTATACTAACACCATTTCATCCTCAAATCCATCCTATTTTTGCTTAATTGATTAAATTATCCTAGCTATTTAATTAATTATGTCATTTTCATCTATTAATCTAATTAATCTAATCAAGTTAATTCACCCCCTTTCATGCAAACAATTCGTCTTATTAAATTAAATACATCAAGTTATTTAATTTAAATCCCTTAGTCATCTTATTTAATTAAATAAACCTAAGTTATTTAATTAAATATCAATCACTTTTTCCTTTTCATTAAATCATTTTATTTAATGAATATTGTCTAATTACCCTAATTTGCATAATTGAAACTTTATTTAATTATCAAATTACTAATTAATCTATTTCCTCCCACTTGCAAGGGAATATTCCTCCTTTGCACATTCCTCCAAAAGGAATATTCATATGGAATATTCCTTCCCTTTTGCACATTAAAACTTTGTTTGAATTTTCTAAATATCTAATTTCCCCTCACCCATGAGAATATTCCAAAGAATATTCTCTCTTTAATTATTTGAAAAAAGGGAATATTCTTCCTTATAACAAACTTACAAGACTTCTTGTGCAAGTTTTGAATGTGTGTTTGTTTGGAAGAATATGGTCCCTTGATTCTTTCCTTGATCCCTATGATCATTGATTCTCATCCATTGATGATAATCCATGATCCATGTTTCATCTTTCCTCCATTTTTGACCATTGATTAACCTTTTTAATCTTAACCCTTCATTTCTCATTTGTCCTCCTGTAATAGGTCACTATTTGGAGACAAATGGATCCTTTTTTTAAGAGCAAACTTGTGTTGTTAAAATCACTCTCACTTGCACTCACATTTAGCATCATTTTAGCTTAAATTACTTGCATATTATCTTAGCTTCCACTAATGGCTTCTATGATAACATAGATACATACATTTAGTATATCTTGTAATTAGGGTTTTAATATTTTTAGCTTAAACTCCATTTAAATTAGTTTTGCATACACCCATATCAATCATCTTAGTCTACATCATGTTATAATAGCTTGCATCATGTTAATTTAGCTTTAAATCATGTTTTCATACACATATTTCATCAGTTTCGTTGATTATCTTCAATAGAATTATTCAAAACAGGTTCATTTATCCATAGGATTGGGAAAGGGGACCACCATTCCACATCAATGTGACACGACTCCCCCAATAGGATAAGTTTCAATGTATTATAATAGGTTTTTTTAAGGCTTTCGTAGTTTAATATGTTAAGTTTTAATGGATTCTTAGTTTAGTTTGCATTGATTGATCTTATTAGACTAATGTTTAGTGGCATAATTATAATTTGAATCCTCATGGATCAAGTGTATTTGGCCCATACTAATCCATCGGTCACATTTTGGCACTAAAAGGAGGGCATGACCAATCAAATTTAACAAATTTTTCTCTCAAAGTCCATTTTTCTAGTTTTTGTAGATACATCGACTCTCTTGGAGATTTCAACGACGCCATATAGCGATGCTCTTTTCAGTAGATACATTGACGCCTAATTAAAACACTAACACCACTTTAAAAAAATTTCAACACTAATACTTTTTAGAAGTATCAAAGATTTAAAAATGGTGATGTCACCAAATAGCGACACTATCGTTGTTTATTTTACTGTAGAGTGATGTTATTTTTCACCAGAGTGACAATCATTTGAATTTTGGCAATGCTATCATGAACAACAAATTTTTTTACTGGTAATAAAAAATAGTGAGTGATTTTCAGCATATGATTTAAATTTTTGGTTTTATCTACTTTTCAAACACATCACCAACTTCTCACTTTTTTAGGCTAATTGGGTTTTGCAGGTTTGGACAATACAACTTGAAGTGAAGAAGCATACTATTATCATTTGAATTATAATTGTAACAAGTGTTGCGACACTTATGGGGCAATTATAACCCATTTATGATACTTTTTATTTCACATTTTAGGACCAAACTAGATTTCTTTTGGGCTTTAAAATGAACATTCAAATTGGTTAAAACTAAACCCTCACATCATTATGCTTGTTGGTTTTAAAATTGAACAATACTTCCATACTTCGTTTGTGCTTAAAATGAATTAATTTTTCTATGATGGATTAAAATGAACCTGCGTTTGACTTGCTTAAATATACTTCTTGTGTGTATCCAATCGCATTGCACTTTGTGTGATCTTGGGTGAAGAGCAACACGCAAGTATATCTTTTCTTCTTGGAAGAGCTTATCCTCTCCCCTTGCGCCTTTTCAAAAACATGGGTGATGAAAATCATTTTATGCTTCAAACATGTGTTACCTTTAGAGGGCCTAACTCCCAACTTGTGAGAGGGAATGACCCAAGCAGTGCTTTCTATCCATCTCATTATATAAATAATTTGGAGTGAAAAAAGTCACTAACCAGCTGGTTGTGGTTGTCCCATACCAAAAAAAGTCTCCCCTAGTATCCTTGTGATGCGTTAAAACCCTTAGATGTTTCTAAGGGATGGGAGGCCTCTTAATTGATTGAATCATCACATGTATGGCATTAGTCTATCCCAGATATGGTCATTAAAAACCTTTTGTAGTGGCTAACCAAGTCCAATTCTAATACATATTTCAAAGTAGTGCATGGGAGTAGCACTGCACCCAAAAGTTACTTACCGTGTCCAATTTTGATTGAGGCAATAAAGAAAATGGGGAAGGGACTCCTTTACTTGGTGTGTCAAGACATTACATTTCCTTGACATAGCCTACTTGTCCATTTCATCTTCACAAATTAATCATCTCTTTTGATGATGGTAAGCCCATTGAGAAATAAGTACCTAATCTATCTAGGGTTGTAAATGCTTGAGAGTCAATTTAACACTTGCTTGGTTCCAAAACAATTGCAAAAAAACATCAAAAATTCCTTTTAAAAATTTCAAACCCTTTGGTCTAAGTATGGATACCCTTTTACAAAACCTTAATATTGATGCTTGTCCTAAGGATTTATTCTTAGAGACTTCTAAATATTTTGGTTTACATCTCAATCCATACTTCCCAAATCTAACCTAGGTAACTATGTGCCTAACTTCATCCTTTTCACAAAATGGACTTTGTGTAATTGATGATGTTTTTGACATAGACATTTAGTTAATTTGAACTTAAGAAAGACAAGTGTTTTTGGTAAAAAGAAACTCATTTAAGCAAGATAAATTGACAAATTGAACCCCGCATGACCATTTGGCATTCAATCACTTTGGTTGAACAACCCAACCTTACACCCACTATCATTCAACCAAAATTTGAACTCATTGAAGGAGAACAAACCAATATAATTAGTATTTTGAGAAGCTTCACTTTTGAAACAAAAGAAACACCAACCTAGTGGAGAAACACAACATACATCATACACGAAGAAGAGGAACAAGCAGATATTGTGGCTAGAAGGCCCATACTACCACCCCCTGCGTGGCAATAAATATCCTCTTTTTCATGATCTTGAACTTCTCTAAATGATCTCATGCAAAATAAAAATTCCCAAGAGAAGGTCTACATGTCATCACTTCAAACTTAGACATCATAGTCCAAAAGCTATCAAACAACACATTGTAGCACTCTACCAAAATAGGAACAAGTTGGTAAGGAATTTTTATAGACATGTTTCAATGAATAATCCAAACATGTATGCCCACTATGAACCTCTCATTTAAGTCAAACATTGGTATTTTTCACAATCTTTGGCTTGTCTTAAACAATCTCACACAAAATCAAAATCCCTAAAAGAAGGTCTACATGCCACTATTTCAAACCTAGACATCATAGTTCAAAGTATATTAGAATACATATCCTAAGACAGTACTGCAACTGAGATAAAAGACTAAGGAGATGTTTTCTACGCTATTTCATGAATGAACCAGATCTACACATTTCACAAGAACTTCTCCTTGATCATAGGATTTAAAAACTTTAGAGGTCTAGCATGTTTCTCACCACCTTGGTCTTTGAAAACAAAGGTTAACTCTAGGTCAACATTGGGTCAAACATATTCATCCATCCTTCATCATAATTTCATCCTTCACTTCAAATATCTTTGCAAACTTTCGAATAAACCAACACTTTTTTTTACTTGGACATCTATCAATCCCCAACCCCTAACTTAGCTAATTTTTATGTGAAATGAATCCTTTTCCATGCATTTGGTTAAATTAGTTATCATCTTTTAACTAGTTTATATTGAAGGTCACAAGTCTACCCTAAAGATTCACAAGTTCATAAACATCCTTTATCCAAACATCAAACAATTAAAGTTACAAGTCAAAAGTGTTGTCCCAAAATATTTGCAAAGATCTCTTCCGACATCATTCATCATTTGCATCCCCCATTATCACCATTTCTCTAAAAAGACTTAGAGCGTTCCTTCTACCAAAATTTGAGTCAACTAGGGAGTTTAAACATTACAAATCTCAACACAACTCTCCCACAGGTGACCCACAATTTATGGTAAAAACACGATCACAACACAAGAGGATGATGGAGAAAACTAGAGTCACATTTACCTCAAGTGATCCTAATTCTCAAGAATTTGATCTAAGAAGTCATGTTACCACATCACAACCCCCATCTCCATCAAGGCCATATGAGATCGAAGATGTCACAAACAACCCATTTGGACTTACTAGGGAAGAAATCATGGAACATCAAGCCTTAAAAAATGTAGCTCCAATTTCCCCATCTTTTTTTGCACAATAATTGACACAAGGCTTGACTTCATCCACTATTCAAATGACTCCATCACTAGGGCTAAATCAAACATCTATTCCTATTCTTGCAACTAGTCTTTCCAAAGACTTTAGTCACACTCTTCCATTTGAAAGAAACACCATTGTGGGTACTCTCAACACCACTCCATCCCAAACAACCACTTGGACACCAACATTTGGAGCTCCTCTCATTCCTAAGGATCCCCTACATCCATATAAACCACTTACACTCCATTACTCCACAACAACCTCAACATATTGAGGACACCCATCTTCATCCATGCCCATGAGTACCACAAGTGTGCCCAACATCATGCAGATTAGTGTGGACCAAGTGTCACAAGTTGACCCAAAAGGGAAAGGTAATAGCTCACACAAAATTAGCCTTTAACACAATATGGAACATCTTCATCCAGTCCTCTCGTTGATACATCAAACCCAAAGGTTTCCCAAAACACATATATCTCATCCATCATCAACCAAAATCAAAAAAATCCCTTTATCATAAATCTCATTAACCAAGGTAATACCATGGCCACATCTCAAACACAAGGGAATCCCCAAAAAATCAGTCAAGGGAATTGCCATATAAGGGGATTCGCTACTCACGAGTTCTCTTCACTCAGAGATCCTCATGGGGTGAATTTCCCTATATTACCTCAATGGAACAACATCAGAAATTATAAAATCTGAAAGAGCGGGTCATAGAGGTTCTCTGGACAAACTAACAAGATCTCGGCCAGAAGATGACAATGTGGAATATAGACAACAATGCGGCACGTTGGTGTCTCAGAGGCGCATTGGCATCTCGTACAGACTAGAGAGTGATTTTAACACAGAAAACGTGTAAATAACCACTTCTACTATGAATGCTAAAAGCCACATAATGTAGTAAAATAGCAAAAAGTTATAGAACTGAGATAAACTGAAGATTAAATGATAAAGATAGGGAGAAGAAAGGAAAGAAATAATTAAAACCATGTGAGTGATGAAGCTTCCAGCTTGTGAGTGTCTTCAATACCTACACACAAGAGGAAGAGAGAAATTGTTAGGGTTGTAAAGGGGCCTACCTCAATCAGACCTCGTTTTGGTGTTCCCACCTCCACGGATAGCCAAATAGATAGAAATGAAGTAAAGAGCACTAAAGCACTACAAAACAGTGTTATGCTACTCAACCAAGTAATAGAGGAGAGGAGTGAAAGCTCACCACCTCCACCAAGAGCACTCAAGGCTAATGGGGGAGAAAATGAGAGGAACTCAAGCCTCTGATGCAATGGTGTTTTGTTCCACACTTGCTCTACTGACATGGTGGAGTGTTGATGTTGCTACTATGAAGTGTAAAGTGTTTGGAGAGAGATTGTGAAGCTTGTGTATGAAGTCCAGAAGAATAGTGAAGAGATCTTCCAACCTTTCTTCTTCTAACCACCAAATGCAAGTCCAAGGACTGAATATGAAAGAATGAGGAAGAAAATGGCCATATTCAAGTCAATTGGTCAAGGAGAGAATTACAAGTCAACCCCCAATGGGAAATGTAATTCCTCTATAAACTCCAGACGTGGGAATCTATCAAGGACATAAGCGTGCCTCACAGACATCTGCACATCGCACGAGTGTCCTCGATAGAAATGCCTCCACCGACACTCAAAACAGGCACCAAGTGTGATGCAAGCAGCAAGATTAGGTGGAATTAAGCCTCCGAACTTGGTTTTCTAAAGTGGATAAGGGAAAAAAAAGGGAATTTCACATAGGGTGAAAATTTTATCTTATACAAGAATCCTTTCAATGAATGGACTCAAGGTCATAATGTGCCATTTCCATTGCAATATCTAATGGCTTCATCATCATCTTTCCCCATGGTCCCCCTCATCATGCAAAATAAAATGGGACCTCAAAATTACATTCCTCCATCCCAATCCACCATCTTGTAAGGAATTTTAAGCCAAGGGAACCCCCAACCTCTCATCAACAACCCACAATCTGTGCAAAATATCAACAACCAAAAACCATCGCAAATGTCCCAACAACCAACTAATCCTACATTACAAGCACATGCCCTGGCTTTACAGAAAACATAATAGGCTTATCAACAAGTCATCCAATAGCAACAACAACAAGCAGCCCTAGTAGCACAACAACAATAGCAAGCACAACAAGTCACCCTAGTAGCACAACAACAACAATCATAGCAAGCCTCCCTAGCAGTACAACAAAAATAGTAAACTGCCCTAGCAACACAACAACAACAAAAATCCCAACAAGCAGCCTTAGTCGCCCAACAACAACAATAAGCCTTAGTAGCACAACAACATCAAGCAGCCTTAGTAGCTCAACAACAACAATAATCCCAACAACAACAACAAGCTCAACAATATGCCTAACAATAGTAATTGCTTGCACAACAACAACAATAGGGTTTATACTATAACCCCCAACAAAACATTGTCAACCCAAACATATTGGGAACATATATGCCTAGCATACAAAAAATTCACTACCAACAATTCACTGATAGAAAATTCACCACCATAACAATTCAATGCACAAAAAATTAATTGCATGAATTTTTGGTATTTGATTTTCCATGGTGGTGAATTGTTGGTGGCAGTGAATTATTGACGGTGAATTTTTCCTCGTTGAATTGTTGGCGGTGAATTTTCCTAGAGCCTATATTCCTACACTATCATCACCTTATCCTGCACCCCCATACACACCATACAACACCTCATCAGATCAGAATCCCACATACACTTCATCCACCATCCAACAATACACAACATATGTTCCTCCACCAAACCCACAAGACGATATGGCATCACAACTCAAGGCATTAACACAAGACATTCAAGATATCCAGATGGGAAAAATGAAGAAACCCCATACAAAAACCTATTCCCATATCCATTCGATGGAAACATCATAATGATACTATTCCCTCCTAGTTTTGAAGTCCCCAAATTTGATAAATACAAAGGGAGAAGAATTTATGTAGACCACATCAAATATTTTAACGTCATGTGTATGGAGGTCACCTACAATGAGTCCTATTTGATGCACCTCCTTCCACGAAGCTTGACAAGCCCAACTATTGATTGGTTTTCCTAGTTACCTATAGGAATCAAAACCTTCCAAGAAATAACTGATAAATTCATAGATCATTTCTCCTTTAATGTTGACATGGACGTGAGCCTAGAATATTTGTACACTTTCAAACAAAAAAAAGGATAATCCTTCACCAATTTCTTGCAAAGGCGGAGGCAAAGAGCTAGTAAGAGCAAGTGGCCCATTCCTGATGAACCACAAGTGGGGATTATCATAGAAAATTTAGATCCAAATCTATCCTTCCACTTAAAGATGCAGTGCATTACCTCTTATGATGAGCTTGTTCCTAGAGCCCTTAACATTGAGAGAGCTCTAATCTCACGAGGAAATACTCAAGCCTACAAAGACAACCACCCATCAACTAGTTCAAATGAGAAGCCTTGTGTCTGGGCCAGGAACAAGAACGTAACAAATGATGATGAGGTAGATGCTAAGGTGGTCCTAAGTTCTCCTAGGCCAAACAACAATCAAATAGCTAACATTCAACCGATTGTGCAAAAAACAACACCATCACAAAAAAATAAATCAACAACACTAAAACACAATGACGACGAACACCCAACAAAAATAACTATCTAAAATGTAAGTACACACAGTTATTGGAAACCATTAAAACCATCATGAAGAAGTTGGTAGATTCAAACCTAATAACACTTCCCAATTTTGAAAACTAGCAAGAACCACAGGATAAACCACCTTGGTACAACGGAAATGATCTTTGTGACTTTCAAAAAATGAAAGGACACAAAACATTGAACTGTATGAGGCTCAAAAATATTATCCAAGATCTTATCAAGAGTGAGGACATATCTATTGAATTACTAGTCGACAATCAGGATCTTAAGATATACAAGAACACTATGCCAGATCATAGCAAAGAAAACAACACTGGAAAAGCTAACTATTACACAAACGTGCAACATACCTATTCCAATGTAGTCGCTTCCTATGATAGTGTCATCACCGTCATCACCATCAAAGGGCCTAGTGTGGAGTGTGGAGTCACCACACGATGTGGAAAAGTCACCATCCAAGGATTTTCATCTCAACCTAGGGCACAACCTACATTGCCAACATCAAACCCTAGCGAGTACAGTCTCCTAGATCAACTTAAGAAGACCCGTGTGTATATTTCTATCTTGGAACTATTGAGGCTATCCCTTACGCATAGGGAAATTTTAGAGAAAGCTTTATCTTCATCATTTTTCCTTGAGGATATTGATACATAATAGTTTCAAGCTATGGCAGGGCATATCACTAATCATCTTCTCACCTTCTTGGAACAAGACTTACCATCGCAACCATCCCATAACTGTGTTTTACACCTTGAGGTCATTATTCATAAGAACAAGGTTAAAATAGTCTTAGTAGATGGAGGTGTTGGTCTGAATATTTGCACCCTTTAATTGATCAAGAACCTGGGCTATTTAGAGGATACTATTGAAAAAACAAAGAGTACCACCATCAAAGCATATGATGATCAAGAGTAGGTATCATAAGGCATCATTGCACTACCCATCCAAGTGGGACTTGTCATTGCAAAGACTACATGCCAAGTGTTAGACCTTGATATCCCCTATAACATCTTACTTGCTCAACCATGGATCCATGCCCTAAAGTTGTAGCTTTGACCTATCATGAATGTGTAAAGTTTCCTTTTGAAGGTAGAGAAGTTACCATCCATGGAGATCCTAAGCCTTTTTACTACTACAAGAACCTTGAGGAAAAGTTCTATAAGATCCCCCAAATACCTAAAAATGATGAAGGTCCTACACCATCTACCTTATTTGTCAACCCATCATCTGTTGCATCTACCTCAGAAACAAAAACACCCATTGTGCAAAACATTTCTGACATCAAATTAGTGATCCAAGATGATAGTTGTGGAAACTATAAATTAATGAAGATAACATTGTGTTAGGTGAGCTACCTCTTTCTCCCAAATCTCATGGGAAACCCAAACCTAGCAACAAATTTTTTGAAACAATAAAGATGGCAGCTACCACCTTCACCAAGTGGGGGGATTTGAACAAAGAATGTGTCAATGAGGAAGATGTCTCTAAACTGCTATATCAAGATGAACTACCCATCTCTATTCTTCCCATGGAAGATGACAACAAAGGCTTGTAGCTAATGAAGAGTTGGGGATACAACAAGAATGAGAAATTAGGAAAAAATGACAATGGTTTGCTAGAACCCATCGTTCTTGAGAAACATCCAAAGAATCTTGGCTTAGGATGTACTATTAGCAAGGTTACCCTTATTGGTAAAGGTACTTCTACTAAAAGGGTTGAAGCTTCCTCTTGGTTACCAACATTGCATGATATGATCCTATATGACTTACCCCTCAATGTCGCTGACCTATTTGAGAATAACTCCCTCTTCATGATATGCACAACATCCTTCACCCCTAATGATCAACTTATTGAAATAAGCCTAGTATACCAACAACTCATTGACTGGGATCAACAAGGACCACCGATTCTAGATTTATTCAAAAATAATGAATCAATCTCAGAATTCATGGGACTCCATGAAAAATTACCATGGGAAGATCACAAAGTTGGTTTTGATATAGAGCTAGACATAGGGGTGTACTATGGGGAGACAATTGAATCATTAAGTCACAAAATGGACAACATGCAACTAACATGCAGATCTTTAAGTGAAAACCACACTATGGCAGTTTCTAATCCTAAAATAGCAAAAAGAAAGGATGCATTCGAGGGCGTAAAAATCACTAAGGTGCCCAAGGATGAGGGATTCAATCTCCCCGTTAGTGCAATGCATCTAGAAAAGTTAGCAATGTTGGCAGAAAAGGTAACCCTAGTTAATGTGGGAACAGAAGAAGCACCCAAGATCACTTTCTATGTTGAATCCTTATTGTATGAAGAACAGAAAAACCTAGTATCATTCTTGAAAGAGGGAAGAGATAACTTCACATGGTCATACATAGATATGTCAAGGCTTGATCTAGAAACATTGGTGCATTGTTTAGCTGTTTATCTTGAAGCTAAACCAGTGAAACAAAAGTTAAGGAAAATGCACCCTAAGATAGCATTCTTGGTGAAACTTGAGTTACAAAAGCTCCTTGATGTTGGATTCATACGATCAATAGACTAACCTGAGTGGGTTTTAAACTTGGTACTAGCCTCCAAACCCATTGGGGGTATCAGATTATGCACGGATTTTAGAGATTTAAAAAAAGCATGCTCGAAGGATGATTTCCCTCTGCCTAACATTGACATCATCGTGGACTTAACAGTTGGGCATGAAATGCTATCACTCATGGATGGTTTTTCAAGCCATAATCAAATCATGATCACCAAGGAGGATCAAGACAAAACTGCATTCACTTGTCCATGGGGGACATATTGCTAGAACATGATGCCATTTGGGTTGAAGAACATAGGAGCAATCTATCAAAGAGCAAGGACCCTCATCTTTAATGACATGATCCACAAAATAGTTGAAGACTATGTGGATGATATTTTTGCAAATTCAAAGAAAAGGAGTGAGCACATACAAGCATTGGGAGGATAAGGTACAGTTGAATCCAAAAATATGTGTCTTTGTGGTTACATCAGGGAAGCTTCTTGGCTATATCTTATCACAAAGAGGGATAGAAATTGATCTAAAAAAAGTAAATTCCATCCTAGACATGGAACCACCACAAATTTTGAAGCAAATGAGAGGGTTACAAGGAAGTTTTTAGTCCATTCAAAGGTTCATAGTGCAATTATCAGATAAAATCTACCCCTTCTTGCATCTTATCCATAAAGGAATAACTTAAAAATGGGATGTGAAGTGTGATAAAGCTTTCCAGAAGATCAAGGACTACTTATTGACACCTCCAGTGCTCATGCTTCTGATACCAAAAAACCATTGATCATGTATATCTCAGCAACATTAGCAACACTAGGTACTCTTCTAGCACATCATGATGAAAATAGAAAGGAAAGAGCTATCTATTACATCAAAAAAACCTTGGTGGGATATGAAATGAAAAATTCATCCATAGAGAAAGCATGCTTAGTAGTGGTTTTTGCTTCACAAAAATTCAAACACTACATGTTGTCACATCAAATCAAGCTTATTGCAAAGATCGACCCATTAAAATACATGTTATCTAAAGCAACTCTCATAGGGAAAATGGCCAAATGGGTGTTGATCCTAACTAAATTTGGCATAAAATACATGGAGCATAGGGTAATCAAAGGACAAGTGATCGCAGACCAATTGACAGATGCACCTATATATGCATAAAATCCTTTGATATTAGAATTCCTTGATGAATTGGTGTTCCTTATCAATGCAATCGATCAGTGGAAGATGTACTTTGATGGATCATTCACCCAAGATGGATCAGGGGTAGGTATTCTCTTTATCACCCCTCAAGGTGATTGCATTCCAAATTCATGTGAGCTATCCTTTCCATGTACTAACAACATTGTTGAGTACAAATCCATAATCACAGGTCTAAGTATAGTAGTTCAATGACAAATACAAGAGTTGAAAGTCTATGGAGACTCACAGCTAGTTATCAACCAAGTCAATGATGATTACCAAACTAAAGATGACAAGCTTACTTCTTACAAGATGGTAGAAATTCTCAAGGACCTTTTTATAGATATAAATTTTGAGTAGATTCCTAACATGAACAACCAAGCAGTAGATGTTATGGCAACAATCGGATCACTATTAGACATGTTGCACAATGCACTGCAATGCGAGTTCTTGGTAGAAAAAATTCTCATACCAACTTTTGAAATCTCTGAATCTAAATTCGTGTGTTTTATTATTGGTCCCAAATCCCCAATTGGAGCCATTGATGGAACCCTTAAAAATTTTATGGTTCCATTTCTAAATTCTGTAAAATTCAGCCAGTTCAATGTGTCTGGACTTAGGGTTTTGTTGACTATTAATGCCCTTGGTTTTTTTTTGTCAAATCCCTTCCTAAAAATCCTCAAGTCTTTTCCCTTATCAACATTATAATCTTCATTGACCCCTTACTTTCAGTTCCCAGTTATGTTGAAAACAAATTGAGCCATCAAAATCCATGAAATTACTGGTCCCTTGTGCCTAGGTCTAAGAAATATTTTATTTTATAAGGTTGATTGATCGACCTTGTTTGGCCTTTACATCCTTTGAATAATATGGTTTAAGTCCTTCAAGGCCTATTCTTACATTTTCCTAGGCGGTCCCCTTTCTCAATACAACTTATGAGTACATGCAAAATTGTCTCACTTAAATTCTCATTCACTATTGTTTCCCATCACTCATCGTGGATAGGTTCCCAACTTTATGTTTCACATTAGTGATGAACAATATAATATTTCCCTTGTATCGATGACTATTTCACCATTGCTAGTTGCTCTTGAGTCTTAAGTTTTGAATTAGTGATGCACGATGACCCTATGGCTCTTCAAGATTCTTTCCATCACTCATTGCAAATAGTTGTATGCTCACCTTATTCAAATTGGCAATGAGCGATGAGGCCTTCAGTTCTAATTTTTTGTCGCTATTTTGAAATTTGTAATGGGTGATGCCCTTTGTGCTCTGTGCATTTTCTCCTTTCTCTCATCATGAATTGGTTGTAAAATTTGAATTTCAAAGTAGTAATGAGTGATATGGTCATGTGTTCCAATAGTATATCACTAATATGAGTTGCTCTTGTGAGCGATGTTTTTTGTGCCTTGATTCTGAAACAAGTACACGTGTCATGATCTTTTTCCATCGTTACCTTTCCTTTGTCACTAATGTGATCTGGAATATGGGGAATGAATTAGCGATGCATGATGTAAGATAAATATTTTTCCAAGATGGACCATGATCCAACAGTTGAGATTTCATTGCATTATTGCTCACATTATTGATTTGACTCTAAAAAGTGAAGGAAAAGTAGCAATAAGTGATGGAATGTTTAAAGTAATATTCTCCTCATCGTTGGCTCTTTGTACCTCATTGATTTAAATTAAGGATCACGGACCAAGATGGCGATACATGATCATTGTCAGATTAAATATGACTAATGAAATTAAGTGAAGACGTGGAAACTTTCTGAGGTGGTATCGCCATTTTTGAGGCACAAGTTGTAAAATTTAGGAGAGATGCTTGAGGAATGCCATTGATTATGTTTTAAATCTAAAGGAATCGATGACCCAAATTCAAAGCTAAGTGGCTAGTTATCACCTCGCTTGTGTGAAGCTCTCTGTGATCATTAATGGCTACACACTCCTGTTGTTCTATTCAATGTGGATCATCTATTGTTTTATCTCACCACTTGCAGTAATCTAGAGTTGGGAAATTAGTTTAGGGCCAGAGGAAAAGAATGTGAGTCTAAGGCTTTTAATTATAGAGGTATTGAAGTCATTGTCCTGGGTAATTTGGTTTTTATATGTGCCATGTTCCAATTATGCATTAGTTGGCTTGTGAGTTTCAAATTCCTAGGGTAGTAAGAATTTTAATTGTTTGCAAATTATCATTTGGGCTGGTGGAAATTGTGTGGGTTTGAGAGCTATTTTCTGCAAATTCAATCTAGGGGTATAGGCCAGTGATTTTTTCTACAAAGTGAGGTTTTCCAATCCTTGTCTTGTTTCTTGCAAAATGAGTAAGTCTAGTGGGTCAACCCTACTAATCAGGAGGTCTAGGAGACTTAGTCTACTTGAGTCTCAGGATGATGCTCCTGAAAGTGAACAAGGCACACCAAGAGCTCTTACAACACCAAAGGAGAAGAAGAAAGCTCGTAGGAAGGCTATGCAGGGTGGTGCCGGGAGCACCTACAATTTGAGTAGGGTTGCTTCAAAAGAATTAGTCAAGTTTAAAAAGAAAGAATCAATTAAGCCTATGAGGGAAGTGAAGAGGAAGAATAAGTACCACAAGGCTTATAAATCTTATATGGGGAGGCACAAATCTCCTATAAAGGTCTCAAATAGTCCTCGGAGCAATGAAGGAGATACTAATCCAGAGTATGGCTATTACCTTCTCACGCTAGCATGTAGAGAGGATTCTGATGATGAAGGGGTAGTAGCTTATCTAGTTTTAGCAAGAACACAGAGTGAGGGGGCATACTCTAATTCTAAAGAATTAGAGTTGCACCTTGGTTTTGTTTTTTTTTTTTATGAAATTAGTGCTACAACAACAGACTCATCCTATTCAACAAGTGTATATATTTTTTCTTTAATGTTGAATTGCAAACCTTTTCTGGCTAGTGTGAAGGAGAGGTGTTGGAAATTGTTGCTTTGATGGAAAATATGCTTTTTCCAATTAATATGTAAGTTATTTCCTTGGGTGCTAATGGAGAATCTTCTTTGATCAACATGGACAAGGGATTTTGGAGCTACTACAACAACAAACAATGCCCCTTTTAGAATAATGGTTGGTCTTCTTCAATGAACTTTATGGAGTTTTGTCTTTTGATTTCCCCCCATTTTACAATGAGAAAATACAACCGTCTAGGGAATCTCTAAAATTAAAGTGAAATTAACTGTCAAATGCAAATGTGATTATAATTTTAATTAGGCATGATGCTTATCGCTCCCATATCTCTGTAAATGGGATTTTTGGGCCAGTTACAAAAAAAAGAGGTGGATTGGTTGTTCTGGAATTGATCACATAGACAATTGTAAGCTATACTTAACATTTTATTGTTAAGTCTTAGGTTTGAGTCTGCTAATATGTATATGAAGTTCTGATAGTGATACTGGCAATATAGAATAGAATAGTGCAAGTTCGACACCATTTTCTCTCCTATGTATTGGTTTTTATAAAGTATAAATAATATAATCAAGGGTTGTCTTATTTGTCTCTATTGATTTCCAATGGGTGTATGGTTTTTTTATTGCTTATTAATTCAAATAATTGATGTAAATGCTTGAATGGAGCTATAGTTTTATATTAAATTTGAGATACAATGTTGAAATACTATAATGTAGTATTCTCAAAGCTTTGAATAATGTCATGTGTGAAAATTGTTATCAAATCACGTCGGTGTTAGAATTCACTTCGTTTCAAGGATGAGGCACTAGTCTAAGTAAGGTAATCATATTGCATTGTGTTGATTAATTCAGTGAAAAACCATTTATTAAATCAAATTCTCTGAAATGGGTTATAATTATGTTAGGTTTCACCATTCTCTGGCTCCTAATATGAACTATTATTAAGAAGCAACCAACTTCTCTGATATGTTATGTTAGTTGAACCTCTATATGAGAATTATTTGTGTGTTGCAATGTTTGTGATAGAAATGGCACAAGAATATTATGCAAACATTATTAAGAACACCCTCCTGGGTTTCACAAAGCCCGAAGTGTAGAAGGGCCTAACAATCCTTACTTGTTTGTTGGGGAATCGTTGCCTTTACTTATCATTGGATTCTAGAATATTCATAGGTGAATGGTGAGATTAAGTTTGGTTCTAAAAAAATATCCAACATGTACCATGACATATTCACCTACCTAAGTAGAGGAAACCTCCCATTTGATATCACCTCTAACCTTAAAAATACCTTTGTAAAGAAGGCATCTTGATTCATGATTCTAGGTGATACCCCTTACCATTGAAGCATCGAGGAGACATTACTATGATGTCTCAACCAAGAGGAAGCCTTGACCTGTAACATAATAACCCTTCAATGAAGTAAAAATTTATAATTTTTAACCTTACGAGTAAATAAACTATGTAACAAGCCATTGCAATAAAAAAAAATCTTTTCTTTATTGAGAATATACGAACAAAGATGCATAGCATTTTACAATTAGGATTCCATTTCACTACAACAATTCATAAGTTACATATATACAAGAATGCATACATAGCTCAATGAGCTTTGGAACAAATAGTTTTAAGACGATCTAGGATCCTTCCTTTCAAATCTTGGTTCTTCTGTCGCCTACTATGGAGGACAAACATCACTCAAGTGCTTTTCCGCCAACCTTGAACTCTTAATGCGGTACCCCGCACATCTATCATTCAATAGATGGCCCTTCCATTTGAAGAATATATTGGTAGATTAACTGATAATGACAACCAACTAAGCATAGTGATGTGTCCTACATAACTAGAACTTGTAATCCAACAATCTCAAACTAGCATGTAATACTGGATCATGGTGAACTGACAATGGAGCCAAAGGCAGTCACACTACTTTGGCCAAAGTGTTCTCATTTAGTACTTTGAATGAAGGTCATCTATCACATACACTACTGAGGGCCGATTTGACTTAAGGCCATCTTAAACTATGCGTAGGTATTTCCTTCAATGTATAATCTATCACCCCAAAGATAACCTATCACCATTTTATCATACTTTGAATAAAGCTACTTAACAAGTAATTACACAAGCCCCTCCCATATTGGATAAACAGTCCTAGGAGTTAACTCAAGCTACCCTAGTGAAATCAATAACCTAGCTAAGTGTATCACATGTGCCACTCATGTTCAATCATATCTAGTATAGAGTACCTATGATAAACTCCATTCTCCTATTATGGAGTATTTATAAGCACATCATAAAAAAGGCATAAAATCTTCTATTTCCCTTTTAATGACAATCTAAATTCATTAAATGCAAGTACTTAGAAAAGACATTTCAAGCATACATGGAGAACAAATCATTCACAATATAGAATAATCAAGAAGAATATCCTCCTACCCGTTATCGCTTGTCCAATAAATTAACAATAATGTAACCTTTCTCAATCAACACCAAGCTTGATAATAATCTCCCAAGAAAATGTCACTATGAAACTCTATCTCTCAAGTTGATAGTTTACTTCTCTCAAATAAAAACTCTTTCAAAAATAAATAGAACTCTCTCTTTCTCTCTCACACAAATAAAAATAGAGTATAAGCTGAAATAATGCAGAGTAGAAACTTGCAAGAAGAATGTGTCCTCTCAATGAAATGGCTCTACTATTTATATGGTAGCTTGGCAACTTCTCAGCCTATAGTTTAGGCATGAAAATGAACAACAAATTCCATGCAAAGCAACACATAATTCACATAAAAAGGTGGAAACTAGATAAGTTCATACTCAACAAAACAACTACAAATCGACTTGCCAAATTGACAAAAAATGGAGACTTATTCAAATCTACACATGGAGAATTTGAACTATCTCCAACAAAATACATCTATAGAAAATGGGTTTCCAGAGGTGGCGCCAAAGCTTCCACTCTCCTCTCAATGTTGGTGCAGTTTCTTTGTAAGTAGAAATAGTCAATTGCCAATTTTCAACACCAAGCATTCATCGACTTAAATTGTGGGTGAGTCGATTTAAGATATTAACTCTCTTTGATAAAGTCATCGACTATTCCTCATGTATCAACATATGTATAAAACATGGCAGTTTAAGTTTACCAATTCAAAGATAATCTTCTCCATGGTGTCAACTAAGTCTATGTCTTGCATCAACATAATTTTGTGAGCTTAATGTAGAATATTTGTTTCATAAAGTGTGATAGCTCGAGTGAAACTTGACTTCACCAAACATAGTCATAAGCAACTTCTAACGGCCTCTAATAACATAGTTATAAATTACTATAATCGGCCTTTATAAATCGACTTCTATCATGGTAAATGATAGTCAATTTCTAATAATATATAATATGTTAAATATATATTATTATATATATAATATATCAAATGCATATATATTTAAATACCATCATATATTTATGTATATGTATATGAATATATATATATATATATGTTAATATATACTTACATATATATCATAAAACATCAATGTAAATATTCATTCACTATGTAGACAAGTATGCATTCAATATATATAAATGAGTATAGGCAAGATAGTATTTGCGTATAATAAACACAATATAATGAATGTATGCATATATATATATGTATAAAATTATATGCCTCTATGTACACGTATATGTATGTATATCTATATTGATACATTCGTACAGGCATGTCCATTTGCCGATGTACGTGTGCATCGATACATATATACATATGGATATGTGTATATACTATACATATATATATATATATATGTTCACATTCAATTCACATATAGTCACTCATAGTTACCATCATATTGAAAAGTATTTGTGTAGTACATCTATACATGTGCATATACATATCGTTAAATCCTATGTACATGCACACATATACACATACCTCATGAATGACCCTCTTATCCATATAATCATAATGTAACAAGAAATCCAAAGCTTGATTAGATAAAAATCACCTAATAATGCACACAATAGTAAACAAGACTTTACTAATGCTAACATATCAACTAAGGATGACTTACTAACTTCCCACAAACTGATTCAACTCAATCATTCTATTGTGGTGTGTGTATACTCGGATAGTTTATGTTACCAATTACCTAACCAAGATCTTCTCCTGAGTGATACTTCCCCTCTAACTAGAGGAATGGAACATATACCTGCATCCTTTAACACATGTGCACAACATTCAATTACTCACAACATATGCAGTATATGTAAAACATTTCCAAAGAATAATAATTCAATAACCATCCATTCACATATATGCAATACTTTTCCATGAGGTAACATCAAATGAGATGGCATTCATATGATAACAAGGTACAAGCACAATCTATTCATCTCCAGAATTTACATTAAATTCATATTTACCCTATGTAGTAATAGTAAATACTAATTACACAATTGGGGTGTAACATGACTGCTTTAACAAAAGTACATGATGGCATATGTGGTTCCCATTCTAGTGGTATGACTTTAGCTAAGAAACTATTGAGGATGGGGTACTACTTGCCAACCATGGAAAGAGAAGCCCATCGGTATGTACAGAAGTGTGTCCAGTGTCAACAACATGTAGATCTAATTCATGCTCCAGCTCAAGAGTTGCAACCAATGGTCGCACCTTAGCCTTTCTCATAGTGGGGGCTTGACCTCATAGGAAAAATTACTCCCACCTCATCTAATGGCCACAAGTTCATCATAATATCCACTGAGTACTTTACCAAGTGGGTGGCAACCATTCCTATGACCTACATAACAGAGAAGCAAATTGCTAAGTTTATCTTGAATTACCTAATCTATCATTATGGTGTTCTGAAAACCCTTATCTCAGATAATGGAACACCCTTCAAGAATCATGATGTAAAGATCTATGTCAAAGATTCAACATCCAATACCGATTCTCTACCCTGTATTACCCCCAAGGAAATAGTCAAGTTGAGTGTACAAACAAGACCATTCTGAAAATCTTAAAGAAAAAAATTAATAAATTTGGTAGTGACTGGTATCTATAGTTAAATCTAGCTCTCTGGGCCTATCAAACCAGTATTTGTATGCCTACAAGTGCAACCCCATTCTCCTTGGTCTATGGATCAAAATCCATCCTACCTATTGAGGTCGAGTTTCCATCACTACAAGTGTCACTACATAACCTAATCACTGATGAAGAGTACAGAGTATCTCGGTTGAATGAGCTAGAATTCTTGGATGAGCATCATCTTGATGCCCTTAATCACTTGCAAGTATACCAAAACCGACTGAAATAGAGCTATAACAAGAAGATCAAGTGACGGTCTTTCCAAGTAGGGGATCTTGTCCTAAAGCATAATCAGAAAAATCTTCCAAATTAGGACAATAAAGGAAAGTTTGAGCCTAGTTGGTTAGGTCTCTTTGTCGTCACAACAAGCTATGGATTAGGAGTGTATCAATTGTCAACACTTGAAGGTGAACCCTTGTAGGAACCAACAAATAGTCTACATCTTAAGAATTTTTATGCCTAGGATTGAAGGGTGTAAATCTAAAAATACAAAAAATGAGAAAAATGAGAAAAAAATCCAAAAAAATGAGAAAAGGAATTGAAAAAAGTAAAGAAAAACAATCGTCCTCTAGTGAAAACCACTTTGGTGGTGCTTTAGGAAAGTACCTTGGTGAAAACTTGGCAAATAGGTGTCTCATGTAAATAAAGCACCTCCATCTACCTTTGGCTCTTTATCCTATAATTCTTTGCATCACATCCATCCATCCATTCATTTCATCATATTTATTCCATCACCTATTTGTGTTTGTATCAAATCTTGATATTGTGAAGTATTGTATCCCCTTTAGTACTACTTGGAATATTCCTAAGGTCAATTTGTCCTGCCTATATCAAATTAGTCTATTGCATCACACCGAGGGAAATTCATTTTGGATCATATTAGTTTCTTGTATATCTTAGGTTTATTTATAAATCTCATTGAAAATCATAAAAACATTCATAAAATGTTCAAAAAATATAAAAACATCAAAATATTGTATAGATGAAAATCCAAAAACATCAAAATCTCGTATAGTTGAAAATCCAAAAAAATCCAAAATCCTATATAGCTAAAATCCAAAAACATTCAAAAAATTGTAAAGTCAAAATCCAAAACATTCAAAACATATCAAAATCCCTAAAAAGGTCGAACATCAAAAATCCAAAAATAGTACCTCGTTGAACTATGTGATCTCTAAGCTTGAACATAGGAAAGGCCATCATTGATGTGCCCCCGAGACACCCTAGGTTAGTCCTTTAGGAGTCCATCATAATAAATTGACATTATGTTTGATTGTTAATATCTCATTGACAATAAGTTGGGTCAATTGATCTACATGGTCTTTGCATGTATAACGTAGGCAAGACTCATCTTTGATAAGCCCCCGAGGTCCCTAGGAAAGGTCTTTTAGGTTAGTTTCTTGGTCCTAATATCAAAAAACCCCTAAACATCCAAATATTAGAAAATCCCAAAACATTCGGATAATAGAAAACATAAAAACATTTGAAAATATAAAACACAAAAACATTCAAAACATTCAAAAGACCTAAACAACATCAAAATATCTTAGAGAAAACCCTACACAACCTCAAATAATCAAAAACCATAAACATTCATATAAACTTTCAAAAAGACCAAAAATAAACTCAAAATACTTTCAAAATACCAAAACATTGAAATATTCCAAAAAACCCCAAAACCACCCATCCCATCTCGCTTTCACCCACAATAAACTTCTCCCATAATAAATCAATCATCATCTTCAACCTTTGGAAAAACAAATAGAAAAACAAGTATCGCAAGTCATAAAGTGAGAATCTAAGTGTCAAAATATAAAGTATAGATCATAGGTGAATGAGTCAGTGGAGTTTGTATTAACGACTTATCACACGCCTAATATTAATCAAACCATCTAATAACATGTCCTAGGATGCATCCTTCCTATGATGGACATCAAAATAAAAAATCACCTTAGCTAAAATTAAACTGGCAAGAGATATAGATAACACTGACTATTTGTCTTTGATCTTTTCTTATGATTTATCTTAATGACCCATTCTGAGAACCTCTCAATGATTTCTCAATGATTTAGAGAGAAAGGAATGGGGTATCGATTATTATCTTTCATTTTTCATGCTTGTGGGTATTCTTGTAAAATAATATTGGTGCATACTTGCTTAGTTGTGTGTAAGGAGGTTGTTCGATGTAGATTGTTGACTATTGTGTATGCTTTGGCCCAAGATATTCTAAAATACTAAACTACATTCTAACAAGGTTTCTATATGTCAAGATGTGAACAAGAACTATCCTATCTATTTACAAAGTCAAAGTCCATTTACACTAGATACAATGCCATCCTGGTTATCAATACCTTGGTGCATTGTGTCTATGTGTTATATCAAACAATAAGGAATGACAAAAAATACCAATCCCAAGATATGAGAAAAATCATCCATCTCTCATCACCATCTCTAATAAAGTCTTGGTGGATCATAGACTTGTTGAACTTTTTGAATCAATCTTTAAAATCAATGGTCAGTCATCTCATTCTTCTATCTTCTTTCCACACTAACATGTTATCATGACAGTCAACAAAAACATCATCATGCATCCATCCTACATCCACAAATCATTAGCATGCATACATCTTGCATCACCATAGCATATCATAATAAAATAAAGCATAATCCACCACATTATCATTCCAATCATCCATTGTATTTGCATTCATTACATTATCATATCATTATCATGAACATCTACATTATCCATATGCATACGTCATAATCTCATAGGAAAATACACAAAAAGAAATGCATCCATATCATCTAAACCTACATAAGCATATCATATTATCCATCCCATAATATACCATAAAAAGATACTAAAAAATAATATAACATATCCATTGCATTACATTGCATCCATCCCATATCATTACATCGCATTACATCGCATCATAGATCATCATCACATATCGCATAAACATGAATAAAAGGAAGTGCATCCATCACATTGCATACATACATGATCATAATACATAAGCATGGCATATCATATCATATCATATGCATCCATACATTCATATAGCATGAAATAAAAGGGATATCACATCATGAATCTATATCATCTCATATATATCAAAAATGAATGTCATGGTACAATATCTAAATCAATGTATGTATATAATCAAAATGTACAATGTACACAAGGCTATCAAAAATGAGCATATGAGTGTATGTTTGTATCAATAATTAGGCTATACAAAAATGTGTCTATAAAATCAAAGGAGGTCTATCCCTCACTAGATTTGTCCCCATCTCCTAGCTGATCTGGCTGCCTAACTAAGGTGGAGGCACTCAGCTGAACTTGGCTATAGTGCTCAAAATCAGGCTTCCTACGATGGGGATAGACATCTCTATAGTACAAGGTCCACCAGTATGCCACCTCCTCCCTTGTTGTACCATACAGCTACGAAGACACTGTCTATCCAACTAACCCCTAAGCCTCCTGGGACTATTGCTGAGACACTACTTCTAACTACTATCACTGACCGACCTCCTGAGCCAATTGTACATCTGATGTATGTTTGATCTATCTCTCATGTTCTCTCTACTTCCGAGCCTATCCCTCTCATCTATGAGTATCAATACCTACTATTGAGCTTGATCTCACTCAAACATAACCTCTTGTAGTTGTTATAACTATTGAATATGTGCATCATAGGGATCTGACCTCGGTGATGGTTGTTGATGCAATGGTGTTGGGGGTGCACTCAGAACCTATCCATCCTATTGTTGGCCATCCTGACCATCATGTCCTCTGCCCCATCCTCTACCCTGCTCTTCCTATGGTTGGCCTAGACCTCTGCCTACTCCCCTCCCTCTCAGCCTCCCTCATGGAGGTATTCCTATTGGATATGTAAGTCTAGGAGGGGGTACAAACCATGCATCATATGTAGGTGTCATCTAGGAATCTACCTACCCTTGATCATAGACCCATGGCCTTGCAACCAACTATTTTAAGCCCTCGATGACCTTGTGGGGTGGTATAGTGTGCCCCCAAGTCACCTCTTGTGTTGATCTAGTAAAAATGGTTGTGTAAGCATCATCAGGATTTTCTACCTCTCAAAAAACTATCTAGAAATCCTATGCGGTAGGTACCTCTCAATCATGGTGTGCTCACAACCCTGCATGTACTGGGTCTACTGAGCAAGAAATAACTATTGTGCATTATCATACCATGTTGACATCTATAGACATGGCCACCATCGAAATACTATCATATCATTAATCACTCGATTCCAGTAAGGAATGTTGAGTTGTCCTATGTGTTGAAGAGTGATGGCTCCTCTATATCTCCAAAAGACCAAATCATTTGGCTCCACATCATCCATGTGGACAACCGGTCAAAGCACAACAATGTGCTCACATTCCCATATATTTAGAAGTGTGACCCCTGTACCAATAGCTCTGCAATCGCAGTGTAACACCCCACCAAGGAACCCCAGAGGACAACACAAACCATGACATAATAATGGAACATTTTTTTTGAAAGAGATAACAGTAGATTGCATAACATAAAATCTAAACCTAGGTCCTCTAAGGTTCCATGATTGTGCTACTCACATTACAATCAACCAAGATAACTAGAATCATTTCATTAACTACTACAATAATATGATTAATCTAACAAGAAAAATTCATTCTAAATCACCACATTATATGATTATCCATTATGTATTTCCATAACACATCATCAGATCAACAACATTAAAGATCATTTTTAAATAACTAACATATGTAAATTCCATCACTTAATAATATCCATTACAAGAGAGCTCATCAATATCTGTTACAATATTACAACATTTACATCAATGTTTCCCCGAGTACATGTGGGAAGAATGCATCTTATTATAATAAGAGATGCACTGATATACAATCCAATACGTATACATAAATGATAGTCCTCTCAAACTGGAATAGGAACTTGAATCTGCTACACAATGAACAACCTCCACACACATGAACATGCAACAAGGATACCCAATGAAGGAAAAAGAACCAACCTCCCGACCATATGGAACCCTGAGGTCCACCCCCATGCTAGGAGATAACACAAGGTCCCACATGATACAAACAGACAGTCAGGAAAGCAATAGGCTAACACAAATAGGGGTGATACATAGACTCCAACACAACACTACTCATAAAACAAAATCACTTACAACACTGACTTCACTTCTAGAGGCACACATGCAATAGAAGGGAAAGTACAACTAGGGAATGCTAGACTGCAATAGGGAGGAGTGTCATCACATAGCTTGATATGGGTTATCCTTAGTGGATTGTCCTAGGCTCTTGGCCCCCATCTTGGGTTATCCTGGTAGCCTCTCTAGATCCCCGACCCCCATACAAACTCATGTGGAATCAACGTGCTTTTCACGAGGACAAGGCAGTTGATCTTTCCATTCCAGGCCTTCCCATCTCATCTCAAGCCTAAATGAGCACTTGAGCCATAAGTGAGGCATACATTATCTTGATTAATGTGAATTCTAACCATCCCCCTAATTCATTATTAAGGTATTATTGGATTAAGAAACTCTCCAATGGGTTATCCTGGGCACCACTTTGGGTCTTGGTCCCCATGAAGAGCCACTCCCCCTACTTGCAACTAGTAAACCCTACACACCAAGCAAGGCATTTACCATCTTGCATATTTATCAGAATCACAAGAATCTATACACAGTGCAAGGCATTGACCATCTTGCACCCAACACAAAAAATTGCCAACCACTTCCAAAGTGAAACCATCATAAGAACCATACATACAAGAATACTCCCTCCTAAGCCTCTAGAAGCTAACCTTAAGCAACTTACACTAATAACTCCCACTTTTAAACAATTACCAAAATAACTCCAATTCCATTAATCAAATGTCAATACAAGGAGTCAATCAAACATTACAACCATGACTTACTTCTTAAATAGACATGATTTCCACATTCCATATTACTCATTAACTTGACCACTTAATTTACTTAACTGGGTCATTAACTCATAAATGATTATAATAACACTTATTCCAAATAACTAATTACATAATGAATTTACAAACCAACTTTTAGATAATTATAAAATAAATCAGCATCATTAATTAACAAAAAGATAATCTAATTCATTTATTTAAAAAAATCCTTCAATTAACTGAATTTAAGTAAATCAATTTGGCTTACTCAATTACTCAATTATTTATCAAACATAATCAATTAATTACATAAGAAACAATATTCTTTTACTATAACCATAATACATAATCCTTTGAAAATAAGATTGATGGTTCTCTCTTCTCCAAATGTTCCTATTATTCACAATCTACAACTGCCATATTTATTCTAAATCATTTCCTAACCTTGAAATACACATCACCAACTATCTGCAAATTAACTGTAATGGCCACTTTGATAATGAATTGAAGATATTCTTTTTTGGGAGCCTCAACAACTTTACACAAGTTTAGAATATAAGAAATTATGGCAATTTGAAACTCAAACTTGCAATTGAATACATAAAACTCATCTTACAATTTTGCACAGCAAGCACAACCTACAAAATGGATTCAAATTTTTCTCATAGAATTTTTAGTTACACCCATAGAAAAGCATTAGTAAATATATATATATATTATATATATACACACACACACACATACATATATAAATATGTATATATATACATATTAAAAACAAAATGTAGTTTCCATTTCAATATACCAATTTATAATGTGGCAAACATATATATATAATACATATATATATACATATAAACACACACACACACACACACACACATATATATATAATCAAATTCCATACACACGAAATAACCATCGAAATGAAATCGAATATAAAACATAGAGATGGAAACGCAATGCAAACATCGAATGCCAAACCTATATTATATTCATCAAATTTAAACATATTACATATTCATCGAATACCAAACATATTGCAAATTCATCGAATACCAATTAAATCACATTACAAGTAGTGAATGTCAAACCCAGAATGTAATCATCAAAATAAAATTGCAAACCATAATGTGAAATCACCAACTGAACCCTAGGGTGTTGCAAGTAGCAAATATGTAGGGGAAGAGAGGGGGCATTTGGCCTGCTGGAAATGGTTGGCTGTGCGCCATGCCATACACCAGTGCCTAATAAAAGCTACAAATCCTGTCATAAAAGACATCAATCATGAAATATAATACTAACTACTAGGGAATACGAATTGATGGGTTGAACAATTGCAGAGATAAAGCTCTTGAGTCCTTGGTATATCAAAATAAGTTTGATCCATAAGCTAAAGAAAACTCTTACTTACAAGTACCTGAGCTTATAATCTTTTTTCATCAATCGACCACTATGGAAAATATTTGAGCACTCATTAAGTAATTTTACAAAGAGCTTACTAAACAAAGAGGCTTAACTAAAAGATATAAGGCTGCAAATAACATTGGTTCTTGGATCGTTTCTTGAATCGTGAAGGTCAATAGTTAAGGAGCAAACTGTTGGAAATAGGATACCATTTAATTGCAATCCTAAACTTTATTTCATGTATCTCCTAAGTCCTTGGAAAGTGTTTCCCAACACTAGGATTAGAAAGAGATTAAATTCGAATGAAATAAACATGTTAATTGACATTTGTAATTAATTCTAAATGATAGGAACATGTGAGGGCATCTAATATGAGTTCCTAAATAATAGGAGCACATGGGGTGCCCACATGGAAGGTGGAACCCACCTTGAGTTAAGTTAACTGTTTGAAGTAAAAGATAACACTTCAGTAATGCATGTAAAGATCCTAGAAGTTAGGGATTGATGTTTACATGCATGAAGTTCAGTTTAGTTCAGTTCAATTATGGTTTAGTTATCTTCAATTGCATGTAGTTAGTTTTAGTTGAACACTATTTGACTTCAGTTAACTTGGAATGCATGACTAATGACTTGAGTTTCATGACAAATAATAGGTGATACATTCAGTTAAGTGGCAATGATCAATCATGCATCCTATTTGCATGAATCGAGGGAGAGATATGTTTCAGTTAACAAAGATTGACTTGGACCCACCTTGGGCACCCAAGTTGGCATCTTGGAGTTAACACTTTTGCATGATAAGATATTTTATAAGGCTGAGTTAAGTGGGCCTATTCTTGGGTGCCAACTTTGAGGATAAGCTTTGAAGATATCTTCGGAATCAACGTTGAGTTATGACTTCAGTTTGGGACACCCAAATGGATGAAGGACTTGTTTTAACATTGTTCTTCATGGTAGAACTCTACTTGCAAAGAGTATGAATAGGTTTTTGGTGATAATCTTTGAGCTTTGTAATTGTAACTCTTTTGTATTTTACAAGTCTGGTTATTGTCTATTTATCTCAAGCAAGTTGAAGAGAGTTTCATTAGATTTTATTGTAGGTTGTGAAGAAAATTTGTTGAAGGAAAAAGAAGCATCTCAAGCAAGGATTGGAATTATTGTAATCTTATTCTGAGATTAAATAATACATTGATTCTTGGTGGAGTTTTTTCCTGAAAGATTTTCTCCATAGTATATGTTGTGTAACTTCTAATCTTCTGGTCTTATTCTTCTACAACCTTCTGTCTACTTCTACAAATGGTAAAATGAATCTAAGTAGATAACCATCCAAAAAGAATCTGTAATAAAGAATACTTAATTAGATCAGCAATCTCATAGTTTTACAAAGTATTAAGCTACATAATTACCTCAATTTTCATCATTTGGTATTAGAACTGAGGTTGGGTAGAGTTTGGGACACCTTTCTCTTAAAATTTTGATGGTTTTTTGGTTGTAGTGGGAGCTTTTACTATTGTGTTATTGCTGATTTTGGAAAATAAGTTTTTTACAATGAGTTATAATTCTCGTTTAGATATTGAAAGATTCAATGGATCTAATTATGAAATGTGGAAACTAGAAATGGAGGATCTCCTTGAAGAGAGAGATTAGTGGTTGGCTGTTAATAATCAGACAAATTTAATCAGACAAATTCACCTACAACGATGTTAGATGAGGATTGGGCTAAGCTTGATAAGAAGGCAAGAGGAACCATAAGATTGTCTCGTTGATGTTGTTCTCTTGAATGTTTTAGATGAAACTACTACATATAAAGTATGGAAGAGAATAGGTGATATCTATCAAACCAAAAGTCTTACTAATAAGTTGTATCTGAAAAGACATTTGTATTCTTTAAAAATGAAAGATGGTGATTCTATTGCAAATCATTTAAATGCTTTTAATTTGATTCTAATTCAGTTAGCATTAGTTGATGTAAAGCTAGAAGATGAAGATAAATGCATTTTGTTACTTTTTTCTTTACCAGAGTCTTGGGAAAATCTAATTGTTGCTATCAATGGTAGTGGTGAAGATCCAAAGATGAAAATATAACTCCTACTCTCCTATCAGAGGAGATGAGGAGGAAGTCTAAAACTGGCTCCCAAGATGCCTTGTTTGTAAGAGGTAGACCTAAGGAAAAGGAATCTAAGGTAGACAAGAAAGGAAAGGGTAAGTCCAAAGGACGGTCTAAAACCCCTGGTAAGAGTAAGGTAAAGTGTTGGAATTATGGAAAACCTGGACATATAAAAAAGGATTGTAAGAACAAGAAAAAGAGTTTTGATGCTTCTATAGAGAAATCCACGGATGAAAGTAATGATGCATTAGTCATTTCTTCTAATATTGTTGTTGATAACTCTTGGCTTATTAATTCAAGTTGCTCCTATCATATGGCTTCTAACAAGGAGTGGTTCACTAAGTATACTACATATGATGGAGGGAATGTCTTATTTGGAGATAATAGAACAACAAAGGTTGTTGGTAAAGGAGAGGTAAATTTTTGTTTCAGTGATGGTAGGGTTAAGACCCTTAATGATGTTTTACATATTCGAGGACTTGCTAGAAATCTACTTTCTATCTCTAAGTTTAATGATTCTAGAATGCATGTGACATTTGACAAAGATGGTTGCAGATTGGTGAAAGGGAATATGGTGGTTGCTAAAGGATCTCGGATTGGGAGTTTGTTTAAGCTAAATACCTCCAATGTAAATAATTTAGCCAATGTAACTGAAGCTGAAAATACATGTATGTTGTGGCACCATAGATTGGGCCACACTGGTGAAAAAGGTCTTAGGACCATTTTTAATAAGCAATTGGTTGACAGTATTCCTAATTATAATATTGGAAAAAATGATTTTTGTGAGAATTGTGTGTTTGGAAAGCAATCTAGATCTTCATTTCCTAGTGGAACAAATAAAGCTAAAAGATTATTAGATATTATTCATTTAGATGTAATGGGACCTGTGGATATTGAATCTATTGGAAAATCTAGATATTATGTCACATTTATTGATGATGTCTCAAGATACACTTGGATCTATTTTATGCATAACAAATCTGATGTGTTTAATAATTTTAAGGAATTTAAAGCTTTGGTTGAGAAACAATCAGATCATAAGATAAAAGTGTTGAGATCATATAATGGTGGTGAATATTGTTCTAGGGAATTTGATTATTATTGTAAGTATGCATGAATTGTGAGATAGAAAACTACTCCATATACACCTCAACAAAATGGAGTAGCAGAAAGGATGAACTGAACCTTAATGGAAAGAGCTAGGAGTATGTTAAGTAGTGCTAAGCTAGATCAGTCCCTTTGGGATGAGGCTGTAAGTACTTCTTGTTATTTAATCAATAGATCCCCTAGTTCATCTATTGAAGATAAAACTCCTTATGAAATGTGGTTAGGTAGGAAGCCTAGTGTTGCACAATTAAAAATCTTTAGTTGTGAGGATTTTGTTCATGTGCCTAATGAAAATTGATCTAAGTTGGATCCAGAAGCACAAAAATGCATATTCATAGGTTATGGTGAAAATGTAAAAGGTTACACGCTTTGGAATCCTCTAGCTCAAAAAATTACTTTATCTAGAGATGTGATTTTTAGGGAATTTAGAGCTTATTCAGGAGAACAACCAAAGGAGAAGGATACTTCTCGAACAGTATATTTTGAGATAAATAATGAGAAGCAAGAAGATGCACATGTTGAAGAAAAATTGGATGGATTGGATGAGGAGAGTTCACAAAGTTCTTCTGAGACAGATGCTCAAGATGACCATATTGAGGAACAAGTAGAAACCCCTTTGAGAAGATCCACAAGACAATAGAATCCCATTGATTGGTATAGCCCACATAAATTTCATTGTATATTTACTTTAATGAGTACTAATGATGAACCCAGTTCTTATAGGGAAGCTTTGTAGTTTTCCCAAATGAAGAAAGGCCATTGGTTGTAAATGGATCTTTAAAAAGAAAATTGGAGCGGATGGTAATCTCGAAAGGTACAAGGCTAGATTAGTAGCCAAGGGCTACTCCCAGAGAGAGGGAGTTGACTTTAATGAAATATTCTCTCCTGTTGCTAAATTAACTTATATTAGATTATTTTTATCTATTTTTGTTGCTTATGTTTTTAGATAGAGAAAATGGATGTGAAAACTACTTTTTTGCATGGGAATCTTGATGAGGAGATTTATATGAAGCAACCTGATGGTTTTGTTGTAAAAGGAAAAGAAGAATTGGTTTGCAAGTTAAAGAGATATTTATATGGATTGAAACAGTCACCAAGAATGTGGTACCAGAAGTATGATGCTTTTGCATTAAAAATTGGTTATGTTAGGAGTGAGGAAGATCATTGTGTTTACATAAAAGTTATTGATGATCAGCTTTTAATTATTATCTTGTATGTTGATGACATGTTGTTTATTGGTAATAGCAAGGTAATGATCACAGAATTGAAAGCACAACTCTCGAGCACATTTGAGATGAAAGATCTAGGGGCTACAAAATATATCCTTGGTATGGAGATTAGCAGAGATAGAGGTAACAGAAAACTTTGCTTAAGTCAAAGCAATTATGTTGATACTATCTTGAAACAGTTTAACATGCAAGAGAGTTTATCATGGTACTTCTAATTAATATTTGGTTTATCATGGTGCTAATGACATTGATATTATGCATAGATCATTGGACATATAGGGTTTTGTTGATTCAAACTGGGCGAGAGACCTGGACAGATGGAGGTTGACAAGTGGCTATGTGGTTACTTTGTTTGGAGTTGTGGTTAGTTGGATGAGTAAGAGGCAGCCCACAGTTGATTTTTCCACCACAGAAATAGAGTACATGGTTGCTACAAATGCCTCTAAAGAGGTAGTTTGGTTACAAAAACTTGGGAAAGGTATTGGTTTTAATTGCAAACAAGTTAGACTTGAATGTGATAGTTAGAGTGTTATTTGCTTAGCCAAAAATCCTATGTATCATGCTCATACTAAGCATGTTGATGTTCAATATCACTTTGTGCAAGAAATGGTTGAGAGTGGAAAGGTATTAATTGAGAAAGTTGACACTTTGATTAATGTTGCAGATTATCTTACGAAACCAGTTCCTACAAATAAATTATCTTGCTGCAGGAAGGCCATTGGCCTTGAGTCCTATACTTGATTTATAAAATGATTCATTGTTTAGAATGATTGCAATGTATAATGTCAAGTGGGAGAATGTTGGAAATAGGATGCCATTTAATTGCAATCCTAAACATTATTTCATGTATCTCCTAAGTCCTTGGAAAGTGTTCCCCAACACTAGGATTAGAAAGAGATTAAATTCGAGTGAAATAACATGTTAATTGACATTTGTAATTAATTCTAAATGATAGGAACGTGTGAGGGTGTCCAATATGAGTACCTAAATAATAGGAGCACATGGGGCACCCAAATGGAAGGTGAAACCCACCTTGAGTTAAGTTAACTGTTTGGAGTAAAAGATAACACTTCAGTAATGCATGTAAAGATCTTAGAAGTTAGGGATTGATGTTTACATGCATGAAGTTCAATTCAAACCAGTTTAGTTTAGTTCAATTCAGTATCAGGTCAGTTCAGTTCAGTTTAGTTATGGTTCAATTATCTTTAGTTTCATGTAGTTATTTTTAGTTTACTTTAGTTACCTTGGAATGCATGACTAGGATGATCCCACAAACCTGGTTTACAATTTCTAGGAGATTCTATTTGTTGTTGAAATCGCATACTTTTAGAAAATATAATGATTTAAACCTTAAAAATTTCCATTTAAAGAATTATAATTGAAAAGGGTTTGATCAAACTACCTTAGATCAAACCCCCTTAGATAGAACCCCACTAGTTTTAAACCATAGCTATAATGGAGTCTCCTTTACACCTATCAAAATGTTGATAAAAAACCACATTTGATTTACCTCTTGGGGGATCAAATGAATTCATTTAAAATTTATTTTTTGTAAGTATGTAGTGCTTATTATAAGCTTCCCAAAAAGTATAATTTTAAATAAATTTAATTTAATTATTATATTTATTTTTTATTTCTTGTGAATGTAGGTTTTTCACCGAAAATCAAGATCTCTGTTATGCACATGTCAAAAAATAAAAGATTATCAAAAAAAAAATTGAAAAATATGAGTGCACCAAATATTGAAGTCCTTGATCCAACAAAAAAGAAAAAAATGAATTTTGATACATACAAAAAAAATTACGCATTATATGGTCCGCCTATGTCTGAATTGTAATTGGCTTGACTTTGAAACTATAATAAGGAAAAAATATTCAATAAAACACTATCTAACCAAGTGGAAGCACTAGATATCAGAGTTACAAATTTAAATTCAAAAGAATTAGACTTTTATCCTTCATGGAAAAAAAGTTGTGTTATACGATGAGCGTCACTTTCTAAAAAATGTTGTTTTTTGAAAAAAACTCGTTTTCAAGGGAGATCGAAAAAGAAGTGCAATATTATTCCAAAAAAAATTTAAAATATATATTTAGAATCTACAGACAAAATTTCACAAAACTCTAGTTTTCATCATCTTCAAATTCTTCACAGTTTAGCCGCTATAGGTGCCTGAAATTGAAGATTTAGTTAGAAAAAAATATTTTAGTGTCTAGTTTGGCCAAAAATTGTAAACCGTTATTGTGGGATCACCCACTAATGACTTGAGTTGCATGAAAAATAATAGGTGATACATTCAATTAAGTTGAGATGATCAATCATGCATCTTGTTTGCATGAATTTATGGAGACAAATGTTTCAGTTAACAAAGATTGATGTTGGTGATCAAAATTGCACCCTCAGGCAAGTTGTACTTGTCTATTCTGTCACAACATGGAAAAACTCTATGGTTTGTGGGTAAACCAATTAGGGGGAGTGAATCTCCAGAGTGGGTTGGTCCCCTTCTAACTAATCAATTAATCTAAACACTTTCAGGGGAAAAGGAAGTAGGAAGAAAACTAAAAATTAACACCTACAAGTTAAGATGATCAGCTAGATGTTGAGATTTCGATGAAACTTAACTAGAAGCACTTCCTTCACAACAATTAACTCTCACAATTCACCACAATGCACTCAGTCCATCAATTTTTTGCATAAATACTCTTGAAAACATAATACAATCTGCAACCTGAACTTATTGCAGACCTTGACAATAACCCAATTCTGATGAAACTTAACTCACAACACTTCCTTCACAATAATTAACTCTCACAATTCACCACAATGCACTCAATCCATCATTGTTTTTCATAAAGACTCTTGAAAACATAATACAATGTGCAACTTGAACTTATTGCAAACCTTGAGAATAACCCACAACAACAAGACAAAGAAGGATTCGATAGTCTGAATCACAACAAAATCACACTATTACTATGAGCCCATGACAAGAAAGGGAAAAGGAGAAATTTGCTGCTTTATTGCAAGTGGAGGAATAAGACATCAAAATCTGATACAAAATTAGTTTTACAAATCTCTCAAAGTGGCTAAGAGAGCAAGAAACTAAAGAATTCTAAACCCTGAGAAAATCAAGTTTCCTCAGATTTATAGCCATGATGTGACCCAAAGTGCCAAAAATAGAAAAATCAAGCTCACTGCTTCTCCAAAAATCAACTCAACTGCATTTTTGAGATTCTCCAAAAAGCCTGAAAAATAGCTTCCAAAATAGCTCCAAATGGCATCAAAAGCTAGAAACTTTCTACCATCCAAAGGTTGATCCAAAAAGACCTCAAAATCAAGCACTAACTATGGGAAACTAAAATTAGAAAATTCAATTTGGAATCTCCTTTCTAAATTCGCCCAAGAACTCCACTGAAAATAGAAAGTTTTGATGCTAACTCAAATGCATACTTTAACTTCATTTTAAATAACAACTAATCAAGTAATTTATAGAAACATTGCTTAATCAGTGTTTTACAACTTGCAGTTTTTGAATTACAAAAATGGTAAGCCTCCCTTTTTACATTTGATTTTTCCAATTTGTCTCAAATTATTTTTATTTTTTGCATTTAATCTTTGCAAAAAACCAAATATTACATGATGCTCTCTTTTACATATTTTATTTTTATATAAAAAATCATAAAAATGTATTTGCCCACTGTTTATTATGTCCTCATTTTGTCAGAAAAATAGATGACCTAAAGTCATCATTTGGCCTTCAAAGGAAATTGGCATGGATTTTTCTCTAAGGCATGTGAAGGGAGAAAATGAGGCTGCCCTAATAAGAGCCATATGCTTTATATATGTTTTATTTTCTATAAAAATCAAAGAAAAATTAAAACGCCATAGGCTTGTATCAACTTAGGCAATGTTGGCAAGGCATTGAAAAATAAAATGTATGTGATAAAAATAACATAGGGCGATAATAGGGTGAAACCCTAACACCAAAAAGGGGTTCCAAACACTCATTTTGACTATCACTTTATCGGCCTCTTAGTGAAGGATGAAGCTCTTCATGTGTGCCGCCATGAGGAGATTAGGGTTTAGCCTTGGAGCCACCTTTTGAGTTCTTCTCCATCGATTTTATGATGCATTCAGTCTTCCTCATCGATGGTAAGATTTTGATTCTATTTTTTTTCACTCATTAGCTTTATTTGCTGAGAAATAAGGCCACAGTTGCCATTATTTTTTATAAATTTATTTTGTTGCTATGGCATCGATGCCTTCACCATTCTCATGGCTTACCATGAAGATTTGTTTGAGCCACCTTTTAATGGCTTGGTCTCGGGTTTGCATCGAGCTTCTCCACAGATTTACAAGGTAAACCTTCATTGCTTCCTCTTTTAAGAGCATTTCCCTCTTAAATAAAGCTTTATTAAATCTTTTCTCATAAAAAAAAAACAATTATGTGGGTTTTGTGAATTCAACCATGTACAGACTATGGCCACCACCATGTATTATCTTTATTTTCTATTGAATGAAACTTCATGGGGCTCGACTCACAGTACACAAGTGATATTTTATCAAATGCAAACACTTTTGAGTGAGAACCTTTCATTTTTTGGGTTTTTCAAAACCCTTCTTGGTCGCGGGCATGTAGCTCTTTATTCCACCATTTTTAAAGGCTCCTCTATTATTAAGGCTCGAACCCTTGTCCATTTCTTTGTATCTGCATTTACATTCAAAACCCTAAATGGTTATCATGGCTTATGAAGAGAAATATTCCTTCCAAGGCCGCGAACATGGAAGCATGAACTAGGGTTTCCTTGTATTCTGATTAGCTCAAAACATTTTACCTTCTATATCTGAAGCATTTTAATGAAATCAATGTGGAAACTCTCTTGAAAGCTTGAACTGGGCACCTTGCACTTGTTTTATTTAAAACCCTAATCTCCTGTAGCATAAGCATATTGTTTCAAGAAGCAAAATAATTCACTATATGTGCTCATTATTGTGGCTCCATTTGCTTGACCTCATGTAGAAACAAAGAAATCTATAGCTCTCAATTTTATATTGTTCTTGTTTTCCTTATAATTCCACCACTACTTTATATTTTGTGAGAACGTAGGAGTTTACATTTATGGCATCAAAATACTACAATAGCTTAGACTTTTATAAATTACCTTCATGTATGATGTTGTTCCACATTTCATTCAACTCAAAACCCTAATGTTTTGCTCCCACAGTCAACCATGCCATCCTTTATTCGTGCTTTGTTTTCAGTAGCTCACTTGCAGCCACTTGTCACTTTACATTCTTGATGGGAGAAACCCCTTTTGGCACTCTTGATGCATTTTTATCTCTTAAACAACAACAGGATGATGTGAATCTATCATTGCATAGAAGGTTTTGAAATAGAAGCACTTGAATTTGATGTTTTGGAGCTTTCCATTTGCTTCAGCTATAATTGATGATTTGCAAACAAGGCATTATGTATGCATGTTCACTATCACATTATGAAATTGCACTTGAACAGTTGATCACTCATGATTTTCAATTCATTGCACCTTGAGAGTTGACTATCCTGAATGGTCAACTATTTGAGTCCTTTTGGAACTTATGATGTATCCATTTGGTGAATGTCTTTCCTTGAGCATTTTGGATATGTTTCTTTCTCAATCCCTCTTTGAATGTTTAAGGGATAGCATGTTGGGTCTCAACCCTTGTGGGAGCCCATTTTACACCACATGCTTTATAATATTCAAATTGGATCAACAACATGACTTGTCCTATACCTGCACATGGAAATAAACAATGTTAGATTACAAAAATGTATTATAATGATGTTTCCTCCTTGTATTTTGTCACACTTCTTACTCTTGCTTAGTTGTTTCAATGTATCACTAGTAGCATTCTACATTATTATTGATGATTCATATAGGAATGTTCATAATTAGAGCTCTAACAGCTTTCAACATCTCTTGTAGGTCTACCAGGAGCTCAGGGACAAAGGATGGTGCACCATTCCTGAATCAACTGAAGACAACAAGCAATGATGATTATGTTCTTTCTTATGTGTTTCTTATCTTAATTTTTAGTAGTGTAGCATGCTCCTTTTGATACACTATCTCAGCTACTCTCATGGATTGTGTGGGACACTTGGTTCTTATTACCCAATGAATACAAATACAACATTCGTGAAATACTTGTTCAATTTTGTACTTTTCCTTTTGCAAAAACAATGTTTGCAACACTATAAATGAATATAAGAATGAAAGCATTTCTTTTTTACATTCCATGCAATACTTAATGCTGCAATTGATAACAAGCAACTAAACACATTGCATTTTAAAATCCCACAATAAACTCAAACACTTGCAATGGTTTGACATCTGCAGAGGTAAAATTGGAATTCTTCACCTCAAAATAAATCTTGAATGAACCAACTCTATCAAATTGAGTTGTAGTGAAAATTTGATAACAATTTACTTGGACCCACCTTGGGCACCCAAGTTGGCATCTTGGAGTTAACACTAAATTGCATGATAAGATATTTTATAAGGCTGAGTTAAGTGGGCCCATTCTTGGGTGCCAACTTTGAGGATAAGCTTTGAAGATATCTTTGAAATCAACATTGAGTTATGACTTCAATTTGGGATGCCCAAATGGATGGACTTGTTTTGACATTTTTCTTCACGGTAGAACTCTACTTGCAAAGAATAGGCGTATATTTTTGGTGATAAGCTTTGAGCTTAGTAATTGTAACTCTTTTGGAGTTTACAATGCTGATTATTGTCTATTTATCTCAAGCAAGTTGAAGAGAGTTTCATCAAATTTTATTGTAGGTTGTGAAGAAGATTTGTTGAAGGAAACAGAAGCATCTCAAGCAAGGATTGTAATTATTGTAATCTTATTCTAAGATTAAATAATGCATTGATTCTTGGTGGATTTTTTTCCCAAAAGGGTTTCTCCACAATAGATGTTGTGTAACTTCTAATCTTCTGGTCTTATTCTTCTACAACCTTCTGTCTACTTCTACAAATAGTAAAATGAATCTAAACTAATAATCATCCATAATGAATTTGTAACAAAGAATGCTTAATTAGATCAAAAATCTCATAGTTTTACAAAGTATTAAGCTACATAATTACCTCAATTTTCAACACAAACATCCATAATGACCAAGTTTATAACGATGGTACATGGTGAAACTTAAATATCTCATTGTATGAATTCGTAGAGCAACTTTAAAATAATAGAAGCACGTTTTATTGCTCAACTGACACCAATCTAAGATATTGAGATTTGAGTCTTAAGGGAGAGAATTATTGAAAACATTTTCCTAATACATGAAAGGGGACGTAATTGCACAAACGACAGATCAAATGAAATGATACATTTGTTCCATGAAGCATGAAACAATTTGATTAAAATGAGAAAGGAGTCTACAAAAATACTCAATGTTACTTGAATTTTTGATTGTGATTTCTTGATGACCTATGTTGGGTTATGGTTGCTTCCTCCCTTCCTTTCCTCTTGTCTCCCCTTCTTCCTTCCCACATTTGTTTTCCACTCTAGAGAATCCCCACAAAATCAACAATGAAATTTTATTGTAGACAAATTTCTCCCTTCGGCCCAAAAAACCCAACCCCCCCAAAAGGGAAAATATTTACAAGAAGGCTGATCCTTTTTTTAAACCAAAAATCCAATAAAATATCTCAAAATCCCCAATAAACATTAAGTTTATTTTTTCGACAATTTGTTCAATGTTTTGCATGAACTGCATGAAAAGCCTTTCTATTTTTTTTATATTATTTTTACTATTTATTAATTATAACTTTTCACTAAAATTCTATTTTATTTTATCTTATTTTAATATTACATTACACATTTAATTTATTATAAACTATGATTATTAATAAATATATTTATATTTATTTATCAAGTACCCTTTTTACTTGATAACTTATTTTAATGCATCAATAACCAAAAACAACATTTATCAACAATTTTAAATTAAACAACCAAATGCCAAACAATTACCTAAACCTAACCTGGGTCAAAAGGCAAGACCAACTGACCACAAACAACACTGATACACTGACAAGGTATTGGACCAAATACTCATCATCTTCGAGGATGATGGCTAGGGTAGGGGACCAAGTATTATCTCCGATCAATTGTTCCATTGGGTTTAAGGAATGCTCAAACCTATCAATTCAGGTGGATTCGATGCCTAGTACATGTAACCTGCCTCACACAAATGTCTTTGCACATATATAATCATCACATACCTAGTGAAAGGAAATCAAAATAGCGTAGGGTTCTCACAAGTGAGAAATACGACATCCTTCCCTTCACACCTAAATTACATTTAAAAGCATCATATAATATATGAAATGACATCTCGTAACACCAATAATCATAACCCATTCCAAAATAAGGTAACACACACATGATAAGTCCTAACCTAGAACATCACACATAGTCATGACAATGATCTAAGCATATCATTATTAAACGTTAGTACTTCATCAAATATCCTTAAATAAAAACATTAAACAAGGGTTATCATAGACATAAAGCATTTACACTTCTCAGATCATTTCATATAAATCATCAACATGTAATCATAAGGAAATAGCTCTTAGTCTCATAGTAAACATAACCTATATAAACCTGGCATCTTAGCAAGTCTTAAGTATTATATCATCTAACACAGTAATGTACTATAACAAATGTCATTATAAAATGTTTTAACCACAAGAAAAGAGTACCTGAGACATAAAATGAATCCACAAGCATTTGACATAAACATAATAAAAAGGTGAATCATGGAGGGGCACTACACGCAGTACACGAAGTCATGCATATCATGGTAAAGGGAGGCCAACATCACTTGTCCCCATGCATACTGGATCCTCTTAAACAACATTTGATGCCAATCTAGCCCCCATTTGGTACTAAACCCCCTACTCTATTGATTTGGGGCAACCAACACCGAAATCACTATAGTAATGATCAATTTGAAGGTCTACAAGCGACCTTTGTACATCTCCAGGTCAATCTGTGAGTTGACTAGGAAAATGATGTCCTGGTCAAGAACCCTTATAGGCATCATATCCTGCATCAGTGTCGTAAATCACCTGCTCTCCATGTATGGACAATCACAAAATCCACCATACATCCTCTAGTGGCACTATCGCCTCACCGGTGGGTAAGTAGAATGATGAGGTCTCACTATGGCATCGCTTGCATAGTGTTGTCATCATCACTAGGTGCATCTGCACGATAATGTACCACAATCTGATCTCTCCAAGATGCTCCTATCAAAGCTCAGACAAATCATCAAGTCCAAACAGAACGCTAGGTTGGTGCTCGTGGGACATCAAAGGTTGGATAATCTCCTGCACTCATGAAGCACATGACGTCAAATTTTGCTAAAATTGGCTAAAGTTTGGAGTTTTTATCCCCCAAATGACAAAAGCATAGCTATTTGAAAGCGTTGCTATAGTCCAAATTCTAAACAGTGGTTCTATATACCTTTAAATTCTAAATCATGACTAGCATCGCTATTCACACTTGTGTCACCATTTGAAATTTGGAAACCCTAAATCAAAATTGCAAATCGGGCAGGTGTGTCACTATTTACACCCCCGCTGCAATTTGAAATTTGGAAACCCTAATTTCAAATCATGAAGTGCATCGCTCATTACAATAGCATTGCTAAACATAAAAAATTTGTCAATTTTCAAAATGGTGTCGCAATATAGCAACGCCACCCTAAACTAAATTTCAAACTGCAATAAATGCACTAAAAAGTTAAAATGTAAGGAAAGTTTTGAATCACATATTGTTGGTCTTGTGCCTGGAGGCCACTGGTACTCTTGAACCCAATTGAAATGTGTAGTGGGAGCACTCCTTGTGCCATTTCATCAGGAGACCAAAGCTCAAATTATAGGAAATCTATCAAGTGTGAATGCACAAATGAATTGAAAGTGACCCTTCATCACCTATTTAAGCATAAAAAATAGGGTTTTTTGCCCTAATTTGACCATGTGGCTAGGGTTTTTTACCAATTTCACCAATCTTTCCAAACTAAGGCTTATTTTGCACTATTTTTTGCATCCCAAAGCCTTTTGGACCCTTCAAGCAACATTTAACCTTTGTCAAGAAATCAACCCAAAATTCACAATTTCTGCTTGATTTCTCGAGGGGGCAGGGAACCAACTTATTCCTTCCACTAGTCCAACAATGGGACATCAAAAAATTGGATTTTTTTTAATTTTCTTGATCTGATTTGTAGTTGTAATCCAATAGCCTCAATCCTTGAACCAACATAGCAGGTACCTTGCTTCAAAGAGGGGCAAAATGTAGACACTTAAAAATGTCCTAAATGATATCATGCACTTGAATCAGGTATACTAACATCGTTTCATCCTCAAATCCATCCTCTTTTTGCTTAATTGATTAAATTATCCTAGCTATTTAATTAATTATGTCATTTTCATCTATTATTCTAATGATCTAATCAGATTAATTCACCCCCTTTCATGCTAACATTTTGTCTTATTAAATTAAATATATCTAGTTATTTAATTTAAATTCCTAAGTCCTCTTATTTAATTAAATAACCCTAAGTTATTTAATTAAATATCATATCACTTTCTCCTTTTCATTAAATCATTTTATTTAATGAATATTGTCTAATTCCCCTAATTTGCATAATTGAAACTTTATTTAATTATCAAATTACTAATTAATCTAATTCCTCCCACTTGTAAGGGAATATTCCTCCTTTGCACATTCCTCCAAAAGGAATATTCCCATGGAATATTCCTTCCCTTTTTCACTTTAAAACTTTGTTTTAATTTTCTAAATATCTAATTTCTCCTCACTCATGAGAATATTCTAAAGAATATTCTCTCTTCACTCATTTGAAAAAAGGGAATATTCTTCCTTATAACAAAATTACAAGACTTCTTGAGCAAGTTTTGAATGTGTGTTTGTTTGGAAGAATATGGGCCCTTGATTCTTTCCTTGATCCATGTGATCATTGATTCTCATCCATTGATGAGAATCCATGATCCATGTTTCATCTTTCCTTCATTTTTTACCATTGATTAACCTTTTTAATCTTAACCCTTCATTTCTCATTTGTCCTCCTATAAATAGGTCACTATTTGGAGACAAACAGATCCATCTTTTAAGAGAAAACTTATGTTGTTAAAATCACTCTCACTTTCACTCACATTTAGCATCATTTTAGCTTAAATTACTTGCATATTAGCTTAGCTTCCATTAATGACTTCCATGATAACATAGATACATACATTTAGTATATCTTGTAATTAGGATTTCAATATTTTTAGCTTAAACTCCATTTAGATTAGCTTTGCATACACCCATATGAATCATCTTAGTCTACATCATGTTAGAATAGCTTGCATCATGTTAATTTAGCTTTAAATCATGTTTTCATACACATCTTTCATCAAATTTTTTCATTCTCTTCAATAGAATCGACCAGAACAAGCTCATTTATCCACGAGATTGGGAAAAGGGTTGTCATTCCACATCAATGTAAAACCACTCCCCCAATAGGATAAGTTTTAATGGATTATATTATGTATTTTTAAAGCTTTCATAGTTTAATATGTTAAGTTTTAATGGATTCTTAGTTTAGTTTGTAATGATTGATCTTATTGGACTAGTGTTTAGTGGCATAATTATACTTCAAATCCTCATGGATCAAGTGTAGTTGGCCCATACTAATCTGTCGGTCACAACAACAAGAGCATAAGGTGCATGAAATTTTCTTTTAATCTTCTTCTGAGTGAAGCAAGATTCTTCCATAAAAGAGACATATATTTGTATGCAGATATAGTTCATTTTCAATTGTTATAAATATTTGTAGTCATGGATTATTATTTTAATGATTAATCCAAGTCTAAGCTCTCATATGGTTCATACTAGACCCATATCTAATATGCAATGTTGATGTATATGACCCTGATTACTATAGTGATGCCTCATCTAAATGTTGAAGTGGTAATGCACCCAAACGCCACAAAGTTAACCCTATTTTTCATCCCCTAAACCCATCAAGATAATATCTTGTTGATTTATTAAGACATGTTAACATGTTGGACTTAGACATTGAGCAATCCCATAATAAATTTGTATCTACACATGTTCAACAAGTTAGAATATCAATTTTAATAATGAACATGATGATTTTATTGTTGATTTCAATAAGCTATATGTACATGGTGATGAAATTTCCTCTTTTACACAAGATCTATGGTATCTAAAAGGTAAGATGAAGATTGATAGGGATTACATAAATTTGAATCATTTTTTCTCTCTTTTAATCCAATAAGCCAAGCTTGTGCAACCTACATGGAAGTGATAGCCAAATATATCGGTCTTGAGGAAAAAAGGCAAATGATGGGCCAAGGCTAAGAGACTGGAGTGAGAACCCAAAGTGAAATGGGTGAGAGTGAAAATTCCCCCACCTATGAGTAGAAATATGGATATGAATTTACTTTAGTAGTTGACATCATCCCTCCTAATTGGTTGGTTTGACCTTGATATATTATTTTGAAAAAAATGATGCATCCCAAAATGTGATATGAAATGGATGGATGGATGGATGGGTATTAGTGCACCATAGTGAGTGAAAATAAATATTTGATAACTAGTGGGTTCTCTCTCTTGTTTCATTAGGATTGGGAGGTTCACTAGAGTAATAGTGAGTACTTGTTTGTGGACCCTTGTGTAGAAATGAATGTTTTTTAGGTGCTAAATATCCCATTCATTAGAATATAAATATATTCAACACAACACTTGTGTTGAGATATATAAATAAAATCAGGGAACACCAATATCAAAACAATTCACTGCCCTTTAGACATATTGATGATTTCATATCTCCTTTCCTTATATCCCCCTAACACAAAATGTTAGAACATGAGAGAAGATTGGATGATTATAGGACATATTAGCATTAGAATTATGTTTCATACTAGATATAATAATTGAACATGCTCACCTATGAGGATGAGGTCTATGTGCTTAGTTATCCATAAAAGAAATGAGCTAGTAGGGGTTTCTTCTAGGTTACCTCTCTAGAGGACACATCTGATGGAATTATTTTTGATATGAGATGTGTGTTTGTGTTTTTATATTTGATTTTTTATTTTTATCTTAATACACAAGTAATATCATTTGTATGCTTTTTATTTTTTATGCATGTGAGTATAACAACTATTAATACACCACATTTATGATACTAGTGATCAATTAACACCATATTATTGATCAATAACTATCATAAGATTGATTAATCATTGCACAAGAAAAATATTTATAATCAAATGTGAATGTAAAACATTTTGTTCCACTTGCAATCATGTAAGGTGTATCATGTGTAAGAGATGTATCACTGGAGCCCACACTTGTAGAAGAAAATTTGTCTATATGAAATCTATCATATATATTAAATGCTCTTTATTTTTTGCTTATCCATTCCTTTAAAATGTGGTATAAAATACCAGTACCCTCATTTCTTTGATTTCCATTAACTAAATTGGCTCAATAATACCATTCTCATGAAGTTAAATTTTTTTCCTATATCCTTTGATCCACTATCACATACACAAGCCACTTTAGAATATTTAGTAACATTGTTCCTCTTTGGTCATATCTAACCATATGTCAATAGGTACATTATAAATGTGGGATATCAAAATAATTATCTATCTTATATTCACCCATGAAAGATAATGTAAAATCATCTCCCATTTTAGTATTAGAAGTTTGTAGGGAATTTCCTTCTCTCTCTCTCTCTTTATGAATATTTTCTTGTTTGGGTGCATCTTTTGTTGATCAATACTAAGTAATAATAATTTTAGGTTCCCAACAACTCATAACCAAGACAAAAATCCAAGACCTAGAAATGAAAGTGTTTAATTATAGCATGGAATGGAAGAGTGATGAGAGGGGTGAAGAAATATGGGAAGAGGTTAACAAGTTCATGATAAATTTTAGAAAAAGGAGAAAATAGAATAAAGCATGGAGGAATCAAGGAAAAATTAAGAATAAATAAGAAATAATCTCAACAAGGTGGTGGTGTTTTAACAGAGAAACCGTTAAAAACTCAACCGCCAACATTTATGTTCTATAATATGAAATCCAAAAAAAGAAAGGGGATGCCCAAGAAGGTCCAAATAGAAGAACCAAGTCCAAGATCATGGATTGGAAAGATAATGAGTAAAAGGAAAAAGATAAAGGCAAGGGAAAGGCTCCTAATGAGGTCTCCTTCATGGAAAAGATAGATTTCGCTAGCACTAAATGGTTGGTGGCTAGTGATATACAATTGTTAGCAAACTACTAGCTTGTACTCTTTGGTTCTATTATTTTTTTGGTGTTTCTAGACTAGTTCTTGCTATGCCTTGGCTTATTTTTTGGTTCTTGGTTATATACTATTTATATTTATGTTTGTTTTTTTAATCTTTATCTCACACATTGTGAGACTCAAAATCTCTACCCCATGGACTATTTTGTTAAATAGTGTCTATGTTGGAATATGAAGTCAATTTTATTGTTCTTCCAAGAGTGATGAATTGTCGACATTGAGTACCTAGGTAGTGCTTTAGGTATGTGTTTGATGTGATTGAAGGCCTATTTATTTAACCAAAGGTTGAAATGATGGGGGGTCCCAGGGGGCTGTCAAAGCCCCCTAGATGTTGAATGGCATTCATGTCGATGATACTTCCAACAAAGCTAGGTTTGCTAGGACTCACTATTTATGGTAATTTTGGAAAATGTTTGGCATGTAGTTGCATGAGTCATGCTTTCTATTTTTGGAAAGTTTTTTTCAACAAGGACTTTGCAACTCGAATTTTTTATACTCTTTCAAAGTCATTTTTTCTATTACTCCTAGAAGATTTTGTAACTATGAATTTCTTAAGAAATAAAAATATGAAGAGATCTTTTCCCATGGTTTTTCCTGGTATAATTTTACTAGGTTTTCCATGTAAATACTATGCTAAATTTGTGCTTATTTTTTTTCTTTGTTTATTTTGTATTATAAATTTTTCCTAAAGTCTAGACCCTTTAATCCTATTTTTATCAATACCAAAAATAATTTTAGGTTCCCTATTAGCTAACAATGACTAAATAGATGATCATCTACTCAAGCAGTGCAAACTTTAGTCTCATAAGTGAACTTTGTCTTCCAATACATAGTAGATGGACTACATTAATTTTATAAATTCATGGATGCCCCAATAAAAAAATTCACTAACTCATTTGACTGCAAAATCCGACGAAAATGTCTGACGAAACATGTATAAATTGATGTATTGTCGGGTGCTTGTAAAATTTGATGTGTAATTTTCAATTTTTTAAAATTTTATCCCCGACATTCATCGAAATGTCGACTATCAGTTTTGTCAAAATTTCGACAAACATGAAAAATAGAAAAAAATCAAATTGTGGCCGACATAAAGAAAAGTGAGTTCGCACCCGGTTTATTGCGACAGTGTTTTGCTCTACTTGAGACAGTTTGTGGAGAACTAAGGATGATTTTCTTGGGAAAAAATAGAAAAAATTCAAGAAGATATCACCAAGTTGAGGGTAGTCATTGTCTTTTTGCAGAACTCAGTTGTGAAGTCAGATTTGTAGTTCTAGGTTTGAAAATCATATTTTAAAGCAACATCTCATCAAATTTCATTTTTAGAGGTTTAGGGTTTTGAGAATCTCATGTCCAGATTTTGTTGTGTGGAATCACCATAAGATCACAACCAAGGAACAGATTCTTGTGACTGTAATTATGTGATCCATAACTCTATTGGTCATGTGGCACAGTTGTGTTATAACAAATACAGGATGCATTCATGTGTGACCCAAGTTTAATGTGGCTATGTTGTGATAGAAATGGAGGCACTCATTTAATGTATTTAATTTAGGTTGTATAATGTAGGTGTCAATCATCATTGGGTGTATTCAGGTTGTCTCAAGTTTAACAGGTTAGGATGTAATTATAGCATGATCGAAGAGTGATTACCTCTTACTACAATAAAGAGCCTATAACTCTGGTTGATATGCAGAGTGATTGTGTTATATCAATTATGTAGTGCACTCAAGCACAACCCATGTTTAATGGGCTATTCTAGAGAGTGATCAAGATTTTCTAAACCTTATGAATGTTAATTAAAAGTGTATAGCTTAAACTACAAACCGAGTTTGTTACATACTTGAATGAAATCTTGGGTTACTGCAAACTATAATAATGTGATCTGCTAATAACCAATATGGAAAGTATTAAAGCAAGACCCATGATATATAGGATACATTTCCCTTATCAAGTTTACATACCTTAATGATCAAACGCAAGCTTCCCACACACTTTAGGATACAATCCAAGATCATACCACAACTTTGTCAAGACAACTAATTTTTTGACCCAAGATTTAAGGTTGTTTTTTAATACCAATAGAAGCATTGGTAAGAGCATGACTAGGGTACAAACCCTAGGCCTCCGTAGAAGCATAAACAATAACTATAGCGGATTAGTGAGGTTGCAATACCAGAAAGATTGAGACATTGTAGGTAATAATAAAATCTTGCAATCTAAAGATTGTAGCCAATAACAAGCACACTATGTAGTTTAGTGACATTTGTAAATGCAATCTATAGTAAGAAGAATGACAGTCACTTGAGATGTGATAGTCAAAAAGAGGTTGAGCAATGACAAGATAATAAAGCTCAAACCTTGCATAGTAAAGTGGAGATTTTAACAGTGAGTTTCCTTACCCCCTTGCTAACCTTAAGGGTTTTTCAAATGCTTTTGGTAGTCTTAGACAAGGCAAATGCAATTAGGGAATGAATGTCCAAATAAAGTAACAATGGTAATTATAGGTTCAATTTTTCTTCTTAGCCATTAATGTATAATGGAGGTAGTGGATTATATGTTTGAGCAGTGTTTTGAGACTCATCAAAGATGGGAGAATAGTGAATAATACCTTGTGGACTGTGAAGTAATGTCAATAAGGTTGAAGGATCTTAAGAACTACAATACCATGAAACAATGAGTCCCCTATAGTAAGTAGGCAGTCTATAGGGCATAGTTTGATTTTATAGAAGGATGCTCATGAAAGGAATCTTCAAGTGATAGTGAGTGAGCTGTTTGAGATTGCAACTGAGTGTGCAATACCCAGTCTTAAAGAAAGTTAGCAAAGCAGTAAATGTGCAAGAAAATAAAATCGTACACAAAAAACAATTCACAATGTTGCATAATGCCTTGAGTTTGAAGACAAAAATCTCATTGTATCTTCATGATGAAAGTGGTGACCTTAATGGTCAATCATGGCAACCATGAATTTAAAACATGTTATTGTGCTTATGGAGGCAACATTTTAAGCAAGGCAGTGAGAGGTGGTTTGGAACAATGGTAGGTATGAAGGACTTGCTTTATATGCATACTATGCAGTCTAGCTTAAGACACCATTCTTAGAAGAGATTGAAGGTGGATTATGGAACTCAAGGGTTACCATGAAAAGGATTAAAGCAAAGACTGAGATCTATTTAAAAGCCACGGTCATGAAGATATTAAAGATATCACATGCAAAACCCTAATAGCTAGAGTAATGAATACAGTGCCAAAGAGGATAGTGTGTTGGGGCAGATTTAGGAGATCTCCACATTATCTAATTACAGGGAAATACATCATTTATTTATTTTTTTAATTAAAAGAAATCATTATAAACCCTATATAGGATACATTAATACTTCAAAAGCCTCTGAAGGAATTTGAGATTATGCAAATATATGTCAAGTAAATACCTAGATTACAAATAGTAGCGGGAACAATGTAAGATTTGTTGAGCAGAGCAGGAATGAGATAAGCAACAATGAATCCTATGCCTCCTTTCATGCACATCTCCTCACCGTTCTTTGTCATTCTAAATGGAAACACTTCTCCATTTTGATAGTCTATGCTTGAAAATAATGTTTTGACGAAGGTTTTATAGTATGTTTATTAAAATGAAAATTCCAATCTACTGGGCTATGCCTAAAAATAATATTTTGAAAAAAGTTTTAGGGTATGTTTATTAAATTTTTAGAGTATTTTGGCGGGCTATATTCTTGATTCCTTAAATGATTTATTCAAATGGATTGTGACTAAATAAATGACTAACTATTTAGTCCTTTTTATTTGTGGGACTAAATAATTTTTAATCAACAACCAAACTAGTAATTTATTTACTCATTTATAGCTGAGTTGCAAAAAATGAGCAGATTTTAGTCATTTTTAATTGTTGTGACTAAAATGTTTAGTCACCTAGACATTTATTTTCCAAATCTTACTAGTGTCTACTTCCTTGTGCAATTAGGGCTCTCTCAATGTTAAGGGCCCTAGGGATAAGCTCGTCATAAGAAGTGACACATTACATCTTTAACTAAAAGGATAAATCCATATTGACATTACCAATGATGATTCTAACTTGTTGCTCCTTAAGAATGGGTCACTTGCTCTTACTAGCTCGCTACCTCCATCGTTGTAGGAAGTTTGCAATCAAGTTCAATATTCTGATTTTAGGAGTCTTAACGGTTGGAAATCATAGTAAAATAAAAATTTAATAAGTTTTGAAATTATCATTTTAAAGTGTTTTTTGGGGTCATTAACTTCAAACTATCTTCTCTTTTGCAGGGGTGGTTGCATGCCAAATTTTTTTGGTGTAAAATATCAGAATTATTAGATTTTGTTACTTGTCTATGAATAAAAATTATTGGAGTGTGAGTTTGATATTTTTTGAAGATCTAAATAGTCAAGATTGGTAATGAAAAATCATGTCAGATAATATTAGTCTAGAACAAAATGAAGAGACACTTGATAGACTGTGGGCTAGATTGAAAAGAAAGAGTGATGGGAAATGTTATTGTCCTTACAATAATCACAAGGGCTTAAAGACGAGACAAATTTTAATCACAACAGTTGAGAAACATTGTAGGCAGCATGGTCACATTGAAGGGGAGCATGATTATCATCCATTGGTAAGTTGTTCATTATATGTGTTTATATCGATTGAATTTGTAAATGTTTATATCATTTTAACATTTTATATATATATATATATAATCACTTGATCATGATCATGGTTTAATTGTGTCTATCATTATTATAAAGGTGGGGTGCCCTAGGGCAGATGATATGGATTATCACAGCCTAGAGAATGTGGTTTTGCAAGCGAACGAACATGGAGCTGTGAATATTGAAGATGAAGTTAATGATCCTATGGAAGAAGATGATCATGCACTAGAGAACATAGTTGAAGATGATGGTACGAATACATTGATCCATGACACATTTAGTGGCAGAGCTGATCATGATGATCAAGATTACTTTGATGATGTTCATGATTTACCTGTACTTGAGAAGGCATACGAGCCCCTTTATGAAGGCTCCCAAACAAATCTTATTTCTATTGTATTGTTGTTGTTGAACTTGAAGGTTATGAATGGTTTATCAAACATAGCAATCTCACGGATGTTAAGATATGTCATATATGTCATCTTTTTTCATCTATTTTAATTGTTGTTAGTTCATCACTAGTAAATAAAGGATGAAATGTGTACCATTAATATTATTTATATTAACAAATTTTATTTTTTTTAGATTGATTGGTGAATTTTTGTTACCACCATAAAATATTTTACCTCGCTCATACCGAGATTTATCTACCATTATGAAAGATATTGGAATGGAGTATCAAGCAATAGATGCATGTCCCAATGATCATATTATATATCATAAACAATAGGAATTTGCAATAGAATGCCCAAAATGTCATATCAATAGATATCAAACAGATCAACTAACAAAAAAGGTGCCTCGCAAGGTTATTTATTATATTCCCATTATTACACGTATGCAACGATTATTTAGGTGTGAAAGCTTAGTGCAATTTATGGATTACCATGCATGGAATAGAAGTGGAGATGACATTATTTGAATTCCTACGGATGGTTCTGCATTTAGGGACATGGAGGAAAAATGGCCACACTTTAAAGAAGAACCTTGTAATCTCAGGTTTTCATTGGGAGCAGATGGTGTCAATCCATTTGGAGAGATGACATCTATTTCCTCAGTGTGGCATATTTTTGTTATCAACAATAACATTCCTCCATGGATGTCAATAAAGAGGGAGCACATAATGTTGTCAATGATCGTTCCAAGTATTTTTTTACATCAATTTTCTTTAACGTAGTAGCATCTCATTTGTCTTATTTTTTGCATGACTTATATTTTTTTTCATTCAATAGTCATGTACATTAATTTATATATATTGTAGTAAAATGGTTATAATAATTATGTAATGTTTACGTTCATTCAACTAGGTAAGTACCAAGTTAAGATATGAATGTATATATTGAGCCTCTTATCGATAAGTTACTAAAGTTATGGAATGGTGTCACTATGTATGGCATCTCTAGACCAATAGGACAAAGACAATTTCAATTCCATGCAATGTTTGTATGGACAATTCATGATGCCCCAGGGCTAACACATTTTTTTGGTATGTTATAACGTTTGACTGTTAACAATATTTAATTTTTGCTAGATGACTTATGGATTTTATCGTGTAAGAGTTTTTTGCATCAACGTTTCAGATCGCACTTCGTGATCCATCATCAAGATAGTTGAGAGCTCAAGGAGAAAAATGATAAGTTGTAGACCAAGAACTAGCCCCTCATCCCTCCCCTTGGTCTTTTTAGCTAGTTCTTGGTCTGCAACTTATCATTTTTCTCCTTGAGCTCTCAACTATCCTGATGATGGATCACAGAGTGTGATCCGAAATGTTGATGCAAAAAACTCTTACACAATCAAATCCAGAAGTCATCTAGCAATAATCAATATGGATTGTGGAAATGTGATATCTTTAATATTTAATTTGATGAAGTAGATATCATGCATGTTTTTAAAATAGTCTATTCATTATATATAATTATACAAATTGACATATTTAATCCAATTATATGTGATCTTGCAAATCTCCAAACAAAGGGAAAATTTGCATGTCCAATTTGTGGTCCAAAAATGAAATCTCGTCGTTCAACAAGTTTAGGAAAGAAGGTGTTTGATGAGTATAGGCACTTCCTCCATAGAAATCATAAGTATCGAACTACTGAAAAACATTTTTTCAATGGGAAAGAGGAGACTACATCAAAACCACGAAGAATGACACCTCGCCTATGGAAGTTGGAATATAATAGAATTAATCATCAAAATTATACATCAGATCAAATTATTTATCTATCATATATGATATGTTTTGCATTTATATTTTTTATATTGTGTTGTGTTTACTCATGTTGTAATTGACAATGATTGTCGTTGTTATTTTGTTTAACTTATATTCTTCATGAAGGTCGTCAAGGCATTAATGGTCGGCTTCAACAAGGACTAAACAGTTATCCCTGACAATTTAGTAGGTTACCCTACTATGAGTAGCTACAAATTGTGCATTTGTTTGATATAATGCATATCAGAAAAAATATAACAGAAACGTTATGGAAAATATTGGATGGAAAGCATAACAAAGAAAAAAATTGTCAAAATTTGTAGTGACATTCAGGAAGCCAATCATGCAATGAAAAATGTCATTCAATTAAATAGCGATGGAGACCAAATTAATATAAGTGTACTTCTTTGGTTATTAACAGAGTAGCAAAGCAATGCTATAAAAGAAGTCATACGAAAAATTCAATTTTCCATAGAATTTTCTACGAACATAACAATATAATAACAAAGAAAGGTGAATTTGGGTCAGGGATGAAAAAACATGATTGGCATACCTTCAATAAGGTGATTATTTTGGTATATTATATACACTTGTATAATGCATGTACTTTTCAGTGTATTGTGTTTTCTACTTTTGGAAAGATAATGAAAAGATCATTTTATAATTGTTGCAGTATGTTCTACCTCTATCTCTCCCAGACAACTTTGACAACAATGTCAAGCAAGTTATATATGATCTTGGAAAATACATGAGGTAAATAGCCAGATTTACATCTTATAATTTCCATTGTTTTACTTGTTATGTAATATAATGTATATTTTTGTTAAATCTCGTTAATATATTTGCGCCTTGAATCACTTGTAGATGGATGTCATCTAAAGAAATCCATAAAGAAGATATAAATTATTGGAAGAGAAAAATTCTTCATCTAATATGTGAAATTAAAAAGTGTCTACCTTCAACATTTTTCAATGCACAAGAACACTACCTCATACACCAGGTTGAGGAAATTGAATTGTGTGGACCTGTACACACAAGGTCAATATGGATGGTTGAGAGGCACTTGAATTTTTTGAAGGCTTCGGTTAGACAAAGAGCACATCCTGAGGGTTCTATGGTGGAGGGATATATGGTATACCAGACAATGGTGTACATTAGTGAATATCTTCCTAAGTTTGTAGCAAATATCCATGTAGATCGCATTTGGGATCCCAACTACATTAACAAATTTGAAGGGGAGTACCTGATGCGGAAAGGTAGCTTGAGGAAAGTGAGAGGTAATTATAAGATGGTCATGGAGATTAATTGGAATACATTTTACATATGGTTTTTATGTATATTGTACTTATTCAATTTTTAATCTTCAATATACATCAATTATAAATTAAGGTTATATACTATGGTATTTAACTAATTATACGCCGTTTGTGAATTTCAAATTTATTTGATACAGTTGGTCGAGAGTGGGATGCACTGCATTTGTACATCACCAACAATCTTGATTGGATGACGGTATGGACTGAACGATGTCAACAATTTGGTCATGCATTAACATGGGAAGGTGTGGCTTCATTGGTTAAAGAAGCTCATCATAATGGAGATTCCAATGTTACACAAAGAGAAATTGATTTAGCATATGGTTTAAGAGATAAATGGGTATGTATAAATATATTAATCACCCATATTATTTAATTATTTTCAATTATATTGATGTATATATATGTTGAGATTGTTTTCTTTGCATACATTCGGCCAAGAATAAATATGTTTATCAACTAACGATATTGCAATAATTTTTACATGTTTGACATATTGCAGGTGAAACACCACAAGGCTATGTGGTGCAATGGTCATAAATTTTGAATAAAAATGTAGGATGACATGAAGAAAACTTGTGATTCTGGTATAACTACAATCTTTTAGGTGACTAATGTTTCACCTAGAAGCGACATACGTCCAAAAATCTCAGAAAATCGATACTATGGGATTTTGGATGATATACTTGAGTGTGACTTTAAGTCCTTCAGATTAATTATGTTTGTCGTCCTCTGGTACAGGCTACGATTGAATGAAAATGATCCTGAGAGAACTGTTATTGAACATGATAATGGACTTACCATGGTTAATACAAGGTTGATCGAGCGAGCTGGAAATGAGCCCTATGTTCTTCCAAGCCAATGTGAGCAGGTATTTTACTCAGAGGTTCCAGGTAAACTGAGTTGGTCATTTATTGTTAGACATGATCCAAGAGGAAGGCCATTAAAGTATAATGTGGTGGAAGAAGAAGATACCAAAGAACTAGAAGATGATGTAGATGATGATTGGGATCAACAGTTAGTTGATGATGACCCTAACGAAGATGTTGAGGAGGAGGAACTAGATCATGATGATGTAGGAGTTAATGTTCATGAAGATGATATATGTGTGGATGATGAGATTATCAAAACTAATATTGATGACGATGATGATTATATGAACAATCCTTACAATGTCGAATCTGGATTGGATGATACAAACAAAGAGTTGGATGAAGAAGAAGATCAATGACATTGAAATGTATGAGTTATGCGATTATATTATCTATTTGATATTAATTTCTTAATAGATTTATATGACTTATGTGGTTACATAATTAATTCATGATGTTTTTTAATTTTTATGCCATTACATAATTAATTTAATTATGTACTTTTTAATGTTTGAAAGGTCAAAAAATTAAAACATTTCAATAATGATGTTAAAAACCTTGAAATTAGTGTGTTTTATGTTTCATGTGATCATAAAAGATTAAAAAGTCAGTTGTAGAGGTGGTTGTTTAGTGGTTGACATGTAAAGGCCTTTAAAAGGCATAAAGTGGTCATTGTAATTGTTGTTGATGGTTGAGGATTTAAAATACAAGCTCTTGACATTCAAAAATTTGTGTTTTTCTTCAAAATTTATGTATTTTTATTGTTATGCAACACTGTATGGTCACATGCAGCCATATTTTGATGAGAAATCAATTCCAAGTCATGAAGATATGTGTTAGCTTTGATTTCAATCTAATTTGAGGGCTTAAAGCATTGATTTGAGTTAGAAAGTTTCATTTCTTTGCATACAACCCGGTTACCTTGTTTTTGAGGGTTTTGTAGTCCAAACATGATATAAAGGGGCTCTTACACTTTTTGTGATTACTGTAGCTTGTATAAGAGGCCACATGGATACTGTTGTAATTGTAGGATGCATGAATAGGGCGTAGGATGAGAAATAAAGAAAGTATAGTTATTTTCCTAAAGAGTTTTATGAAGAAAAGCATGTGAAATGAGAGGTTCAAGCCTAGGTTTCAATAAAACATGTATGGGAGATCTAATTTTATGAATTTTTATCCATGTGAAGACCTAATGGGTTGTTTTTGAACACTGAATATAAATGATATACATACACACACACACACATATATATATGTATGTATGTATGTATATGTATTTTTAAATGTAAATGTAAATGCAATTACTGGATGCTCTCCTAGAACAATAAATGCAACATATCATTAAAGAAATATATATCTATGTATATAAATGTGTATTTCTAAATGCAAGTGTAAATGCAAAGAGCATATGGTTTTGTAGTGTTATAGATACAACATATCCATAAATTAATGTAATTGAAATTCTAAAGTATTGAACACATATAATATGAAATGATCAAACTATTAAACTACATGAGAAATAAATGAAAACAGTAAATGCATATGTATGTGTATTTGTAAATGTAAGTGTAAAATAAATAAGAATAATGAAAATTATAAAAGAATACAAGGAAGGTTTAGAGTTTAGAGTGGGAGAGAGATAGAGGGTAGAGGGTTTAAGGGTTTAGAGTTTAAGGGTTAATGGTTTAGGGTTTAGGGTTAAAGGTAGAGGGTGTTGATTTGTTTTTTACACTGTAACTAGGTTGGTCTTCTAATCTACCTATGGGATTGCCAATTCCAATCAAGGGTAGCTCAAGGACCTAGACCAACTGATGAGGACTTTAAAAAGCCTCCTACACTTTGGGCTCTGCAAGACTCGGGAGAGTGATCCCTTAATGTGCTTACAACCTCTGCACCAATATCATAAACAACATTAACACATAATAGATAATCCCATTGAATAGCTCAACACAATAGGATAATATCAAATAAAATTGGTTGTTCACCGATAATATCAACTATGTGGAGCATGAGATAACTACAACACAATCCATAGTAAAATATAATCATTAATTTGTAATTTGTAGCAAGCTCTAGGCAAAGACAAACAATTATTGAACTACACAAATAAGTACAACTTAGACCAGTGCCATATATCCATTGCAGGAGTCAAATTCATAAGCATCTAAAGGTTTATGACATATTTAATACATAACATATAACTTATAAGATCCTTGACAATTTTGCATTACAATTTCATCAGTATGCATTCTCACCCAATACTACTTATCAAATCCTTATACAAAACATATCTGCCTATAATCCCATTCAAACATTTTAATTAATTCCTTGAATTAAAGCTAAACTAAGGATTATACACACCACAACAGTGAGATGAATGAAACAACCCTTAGTCATCTTATTCAAAATTCAAATATCCATGTACAATGGAGAGACATGAGTTTGAATTTATAATTTCAACTCAAATGATAGTACTGTTATACAACATTAAATCCCCATGAATTCAAAACCGATTATAGAATAACTCAGAACCTAAATTGTATTTCTCTCTAAAACCATCAGACTTTACAATTTGCTCTGCAACTTCACCTAAACTCGACCAAAAATTATCTAACTTGCTAACCCATAATTTTGGCCTTGAAATCCTTCTTATAGAAAATGAAGGAGCAAACAAGCATCGAGCCAGGAAGTACACATGTCACTAGCCAGTTGGCACACCTGGTGATATTCCAAAAATTGTTACAACAGCCATCACCTTGTAGAATATTCTTGTTCATCATGTCAACTGAGAAAAGTTGATGCAACAACAAAAAACCATAAGAAACCCGTGCCGAGAATGTCATCAAAGCAAAACTAGAAACCGTTGTAACCGCAACATCCAATTTACCACCTGTTAGTAGTCCATTCCTTTTACTCTTCCTCAGTCAAATATTTAGTTACCCATTTCTGGTATTCTTCATCAGTCGGCTAGTCAAAATTAATCACCTCATTCACCTTGGCATTATAAGGTGTGTATTTTACTGCAACCTAATTTTCATCTCTTTCAAAAGCTTCCAAAAATGAGCAGGTGCTAATGATTTTATCCATACAGCTCACCAACAAGTCATAATATGATTCATCACAAATTAATTTAATTTGATCATTGATGACTTCACTTGCTTGATCCTACCACTGCTGGAGTGACCTAATTTTCCCCTGCTCATCAATTATATCTGGTAACACAATGTGTTACCCCAATCATTAAAATTCTTCACCAAATCCTTAATCTTCCTACTCAAATAATTTGGTGGGGTCTGAAAACCTTGCAATGATTTAACCAACACTTGAGTAGGCTTTAATGATTGGGGCATATTATTTTTATCAAACCTTGAAGCCTTATACATGACATCCAAATCACTGGCCTTAGGGATCCAATTTTCAATCAATGGTATCACTACTTCCTAATTCCTATCAATATTCTTTATTGCATCTAACAGTAAAGAACAACAAAGAATATAAATAATGTATAGATAGAAATTTACTATCAACCTTTTCATTTAAATGTCTCAAGACAGTAGTAACAATCTCCTTTTGCTTTGAAAGAGATCCCTCCTCACTTACCTTCAATTATGTCTGCAATTCATCAATTCTTTGCAAGAGTTGCTTCTTTGTAGGATCAACAGAGCACTTTGTTTCTTCATCAATTTGTTCTAAAGGAGGGGTGAGAGAAAGATTATGATTGGGAGACCCTGGTGTGGAAACAATTGGAGAAGCAGGAGGAACTGACCCTACTATGGAAGGCAATGTACTGGTCCCTGGAGCACTTGATGTCTCTCCAATCTGTTTATACCTAAACCTTTCCACCTCGGTCTGCAACTCAACATTCCTTTGTTGCATCTTGTTGTATTCCTCAATCAAAAGGTTATACTTCTCCATTAGGCTCTTCCTTTCAGCCTCCTCCCTTTCAACAGTCTTTTGGGCCAATTTGGCCACATTCATAGTCAAATTAGTGGCCTCAGTGGTTGAGGTCTCTGAAGCTCTCTTTATTATTAATCCTCCTCTAAAATTTGGATTAATATCTGTAACATTTGGCTTTCTTCCTTGAGGGGCCAATGCCCAAATTTTCAAAGTTTCATATTCCTCATTGAAGGAAAAATCTTACAATTCTACCTTGACTTCTTCTTCAGAGTCTTGCAAAGGATGCTTGGAATTTAAAATAGTATTAAATATTATAGCATCTGCAATGTCCCATTCAGGCAGAATCAACACACCAGCTTGATTCACCAGTCTTCTTCCCTCTTCAGGAGTGATGTTCTTAAATTCCTCCATTAATTCAGCTTTTACCTCCTCATCATTATCCTGGTATGACCTGACAGGCCTTAGTTCTCTTCTCTTCTTACATTTCTCTTGATATTCTTCAAATTTTATCCTCCATACCAATTGCAAGAATATAAGATTTTTTACAAATGTATTGTCATCTAGAAACTCCTTACATGCTTCCATTCTTGCATCTTGTACAATTTTTCCTTTCATATCTAAATCAGATAGAACCAATTTAGCTGGCCTAGGAGGGGAAGGCATACCAACCTACATGTCCTGATCAGTAACAATAATTTCATCCATCAGATCCTCCTATGGTTGATCAATTCTTTGTCTTTTAGGGCTTGGCTTGAATGGTGGTGATGAGGGACTATCTTCTGGTGATGATTGTAAATCAATGATTTTAATTTCCCTGGACACTTTGAATTTTGGACCTAGTTGTGAAGGCAACTTCATTATTTTCTTTCCTTTTTTGTCCACTTCCTCTTCATCACTGCTATCATCCTTTTTCCTCCTATAAATAGGCCACCTTTCTGTAGGCTGGTATGCTAGCCTTGTTTCAATTTGCCTAGCACCTTGTTCCTGTACACCCAAACTCAATTCTAAATTTATCTTTTTGGTCCTCAATGTGCCCATAATTTCCTTGAAGTTCTCCATTAGAAATTCAATCTTCTTATGGTATGGATTAAACTCCAACAATGGATCATACTTCATATCCATCTTATGCACAATATCTAATAGCTTATCATAAGCTATCCATTTCTCCTTGTTCAACTCCTCCCTATTTAGATCAAATTCATTTCTGATCAAATCCTCAAGAAATTTGAACTCATGCACAAATTTTCTAGCCTTTATTCTTTGTCTGAAAAGGGAAAAGAAACCCTTAGGATTATGCTGCCACTTTGGACCACACCTCAAATGGTAATCATCAAAGAATTTCTCAAAATGCACCCAGCCTCCTTTTGAAAAGGAAAAATCAGACACCACTATATAATCAAGGAAAAATGTTCTCTTACCCCTCCCTATGAGGTTGTCCTCATGGATACAACCTATTTATCCACATAACTTCAGCAAACCCCACTCTTGGTGGCACATTGTATGGTAGTATATGGGGGTTCCTTGAAAACCATATACTCTCAAAATAGTGTTGATTGGGTATGGGATAACGTCACCCCAGTTATGGAAAACTTTCAATTATGGCTTCCTCCCTTTTGGCCTGAGGAAATCATGCAATTCCTCAGGAATCCTGGGTACATTCACCATCAGTCTAGCCCTCAATCTAGAAGCAAAGAAATTATCAAATTGCACATAATTGGTGCTATCCTTATTGCAAGATAAATCTGTAGCCCATAATTGTACTGGCAATCTTTCTCCATCAATCGATTTCCATAATTCCATCTTTTCAGAGAAAAAGTCAGCATTCTTGAATAAGAACATATGCATCAACATAGAATACCAGAAGAATTGAGTGTCGGTATCATTTTTCTACAACTTTGACAACCCTTCATGTATCCTCTCAACCAAGAAAGAAGCAAATTCATATGTCATAGAGAAGTTAGGGTGTTGTATTTGCACCTCCATGAACATGTATGCAATAGGCATCACCGCACCAGGATTGAAACCCAAAATCTGACACAATGAATAGAAAGTGGCCAAGAAATGATTTGCAAAATAGTTTAATATGAAAGGTTCCTAGTCACTAGGGCTGATATGAAATCATGAACCTCCTGCCCTAGCCAGATGAGGTGGAAGCAACTTAGCTCTAAAAAGAGACTTCAACTTTGCATATTCCTACTTTATTTCCTCAAGATTGATAGGAACCAAGTCTTCACTTAGTTCACTCAAGTCAAAAATCTGTTGGACCTCTTCTCTATTAACGCTCAACAGAACCTTTCCTTCATTATCCCTGATTACCCGTGTGATAGGGTCATATCTTGCAGCCACTACCCTAAGTAAGTCTATGTCAGGGAACACGTTTGGGACCACTAGCTTTCCCAAATCACACATCCATCCATTTGAAAAGGGGTGAGGAAAATTCCTCTATCCATACCATAATCTGAACATTTCCAAGCCTGTGAGAGGAACCCTAGCATCGCCAATGTTAGATAAATTATATACTAACCCTTCCCCCAAGATTTTCCCTCGCATTAGAACCAATCCCTTCTTCCTATCATTTGTTGAGCAGGGCAATTGATCTAGGAAATCATCATACAGGTTTCTTTTGAAATAGTCAACTTGGCCAGAATGTTGCTTTGGTAGTGCCATCTTGGACAAACTAGGGTCTTTTTACAATTTCACACTTCGACTAGCTAGGACTAACCAGAGATAGGAAATTAAAAAACAAAACACTACAATTTATCACAACTATAATTAAACTATATCCCTAACACGTTTATCAACAAGCTCAATGACAAGCACAGCAAATCTTTTCCCAAATTCAAGTGCAGAATGACCAAGAAACATAGAAATTAACTCACGACTTTGTTTGCAGAAGTCCCAAATTCTAGCTGCAGAGATTCACAACTTCACTTTTGGCTTTGAAACTGCTCTGCAAAATACTTGAATGCTTTGTGATACAAATAAAATAGGAGAATTGATTTTATCTTGATCAAATCATGCCTGCAAATGTCTCATCCACCATTAAAGCTCACTCGCGCACTGCATGAACGGATTCACCCATATTTGATGTAGATTTCAATTTTAACCGTCGACGTGGCAATCGCCTGAGATATCACAATCAGTAAAGATCTTGCAAATTTGGATCACGCGATGTTGAGAAACTGTAGATCTTGAGCATTTGTGATCTTGTTCCTTCAACACAGTCAACAGCCTTATTATTAACCATCGAGCAGCTTTTTCATCAAGATTATAACATATCCGTTGATTTAAAACATGTGCACCTCAAAAACACTTTAGTAACCCACATTTTAATGTATTAAGGTTGGATTAATTTACCACAGTATTTCCTTCATTCCTTCGGCTTCATCATATGAGACATGTGATCTCAGCCATTCCCTGCCATCCTGCAATGACCCCACCAGTTGATCGCAATATCATGGGTGAGCGCCACGTGTACTGGGACCTCTACCCTAATAAATGTTTTTATTTTGCAGAGGGACAAGTTCACATGGTTGTAGATCAATCATCGTGTGATCTCAGTCGTTCCCCGCCATTCTGCGATGAGCCCACCAATTGATCACGATATCACGGGCGAGCGCCACGTGTCTCATCCAGTGAAGCCAAAGGAATGATAAATACTTTGATGTGTCTTTAATACATTATGTCATGGGTTACTAAAGCAATTATAAGATGCACGTGTTTTAAATCAACGAAGATGTTATAATCCCAGTAGAAAGGTGCTCGATGGTTAATAACAAGGCTAGCGACTGTGTTGAATGAATAGGATTGTTGATGGTTGAGATCCACAGTTGCCCACCATCACATGATCAAAACTTGCGAGTTCTTTATTGATTGCAATATCATGGGTGGGCACCACGTGGATCTACTTGGCAATGAGTAGTATGGTGGGGCAATGGCTACCCAGCCTACAAAAAGGCATGGGCATCCACATGGCTTATGCCTGCCACACTTTTGTTAATGGTTGTTAGTGTCAGTTAATGTACATTTCATTAATTAGTTGTTGCGTACTTCCTTAGTATGTTCAATATAATTTTTTACTTTAAAAAATTATTCTCTACTTTTTAAAACTTTTAAAAATTGTTGTATATTTAAATTCTTAAAAATATAGAATTTTTTTTGTTCTTTAAAAAATAATTTTGTTTTACTATGAATTATTTTAAATATAATTAATAAAATAATTTTGAACTAACTATTTCATATTTTGTTATATACATTTAATAAATAAAATAAAATAAAAAATATCAATTTTTAAAATATGATTGATAAAATAATTCTTATACACTAAAAAACTTGATATATACATATAATATAACAAATATAATAATATCTCAAGTTTTAAAATATATGTAATAAAATAATTTTTAAAGGATAAAAAATGTTTCATACTTAATATATAAAATAAAATAAATATATCAATTTTTAAAATACAATTAATAAAATAATTGTTAAATAGTGTCAGTGTTAGTTTTATGATTAAGTTTATGGTTAGAGTTAGAGTGAGAATTATTGTTGAGATTGAATCATAACCCTAATCTAACCTTAACTCTAACCCCAACCCTAACCCTATCATTGAACCCAAGCTTTATCCTAGAACACCAACTCTAATTAAATGATAAACCTAACCTAACCTAACCTTAACCCTAATGTTAATCTGAACCCTAATTCTATCTATAATTATAATCCTAACCCTTCTCATTCTAACCCTAATTATAATCTTAATTATAATTCTAACCCTAACCATAATTCTAATGTTATTCATAATCCTTAGTTTAACACTAACCATAGTTCTCATGACAACCTTAACTCTAATTATAACCCTAATCAAACCCTGACCTTAACCTTAACCCTTACCTTGAGCTTAATTAAACCCTAACCTTAACCTTAAGCCTGAGCTTAATTAAATCAAGATCCTAGCTCTAACCCCCAAACTCATATATGTGAGATAATTATAATTTAGCAAAACCCTAACCATAATTGAATTGTAATTTTAACCCTAAGCCTAATTAAACCCTATTTTTAACTCTAAGACTAATTAAACACTATTTCTAACCCTAACCCTAAGCCCATCTAAATCCTAGCCCTAATTGAACCCTAACCCTAATTGAATCATATTTAAACCCTAACCCTTAATGAGCACTAACCCTAATTAAACCCTAACACAATTGAACCATAATTCTAACCCTAATTTAATACTAACACTAACCCTAATCCTAATAACATATTATTAGGGTTAAATTTATTAATGTCTTTATATTAGTTTATAAATTGAACATTAATTATAAATATTTTAAAATAAATTAAGTATTTCAATCTAAAATTTTAATATTTGACATTACAAATAAAATTAAACTAAATTCTAATTTTTAAAATCCATGAAATATTTATTATCTATTTAGTTTTACTAATTATCTAATAAAATTAAATTAAATATTCATTTTATATTAATTAAACAATTATTAATTAGAATTTTAGAATAAATTAAGAAATAAGATTTATATAAAATTAACTTTTCTATTTTTTTTCTTTGTGTCCAAATCATTTCATTTTCTAACATTATACTAAATTCTAGATACCATAATTAAACACAAAACTTTATCCTATTCTAATCCTAACCCTATTTGGACTCTATCCCTTACCCTAATTGAACACTAAATCTAATTGTAATTGACCGCTAAGCATAATTGAATTCTACCCATAACCCTAACCCTAACTCTAACTAAACCCTAAACCTAACTCTAATCAAACCCTAACCCAAACCTACTTGATTCATAATCCCAACCCTAACCCAAACCCTAATTGAACTTTAAAACTAACCTTAATTAAGTATTAACCTAATTGAACATTTATTGAACACTAGTCCTAATTGAACCTTAACCCAACCCTAACCTTAACCTTGACCCTATTTGAACTCTTATTGAATTCATAACCTTAATTAAACCCCAACCTCATCCTCAATCCTAACCCAAATTGAACATTAATTGAACCCTAAACCTAACCCTAAGTGAACACTCATCCTAATTGAACTCTAACTTTTTAGTTGAAAATATTAAAGTGCCTTAGATTTTCCCATTCATCGTCATTTATCATTCAATTCCTAAAGGGTTTAGAGTTTAAATTTATACTTTTATAATGTTTTAATACAC
>VDFB02075838.1:0-27223 GCA_007258455.2 Sequoia sempervirens | reverse complement strand
AATTGCATGATAAGATATTTTATAAGGCTGAGTTAAGTGGGCCCATTCTTGGGTGCCAACTTTGAGGATAAGCTTTGAAGATATCTTTGAAATCAACATTGAGTTATGACTTCAGTTTGGGATGCCCAAATGGATGGACTTGTTTTGACATTTTTCTTCACGGTAGAACTCTACTTGCAAAGAATAGGCGTATATTTTTGGTGATAAGCTTTGAGCTTAGTAATTGTAACTCTTTTGGAGTTTACAATGCTGATTATTGTCTATTTATCTCAAGCAAGTTGAAGAGAGTTTCATCAGATTTTATTGTAGGTTGTGAAGAAGATTTGTTGAAGGAAAAAGAAGCATCTCAAGCAAGGATTGTAATTATTGTAATCTTATTCTAAGATTAAATAATGCATTGATTCTTGGTGGATTTTTTTCCCAAAAGGGTTTCTCCACGATAGATGTTGTGTAACTTCTAATCTTCTGGTCTTATTCTTCTACAACCTTCTGTCTACTTCTACAAATAGTAAAATGAATCTAAACTAATAATCATCCACAATGAATTTGTAACAAAGAATACTTAATTAGATCAAAAATCTCATAGTTTTACAAAGTATTAAGCTACATAATTACCTCAATTTTCAACACAAACATCCACAATGACCAAGTTTATAACAATGGTACATGGTGAAACTTAAATATCTCACTGTATGAATTCGTAGAGTCAACTTTAAAATAATAGAAGCATGTTTTATTGCTCAACTGACACCAATCTAAGATATTGAGATTTGAGTCTTAAGGGAGAGAATTATTGAAAACATTTTCCTAATACATGAAAGGGGAGGTAATTGCACAAACGACAGATCAAATGAAATGATACATTTGTTCCATGAAGCATGAAACAATTTGATTAAAATGAGAAAGGAGTCTACAAAAATACTCAATGTTACTTGAATTTTTTATTGTGATTTCTTGATGACCTATGTTGGGTTATGGTTTCTTCCTCCCTTCCTTTCCTCTTGTCTCCCCTTCTTCCTTCCCACATTTGTTTTCCACTCTAGAGAATCCCCACAAAATCAACAATGAAATTTTATTGTAGACAAATTTCTCCTTGATAGAAAAGCTAACCCCCAAAAGGGAAAATATTTACAAGAAGGTTGATCCTTTTTTTAAACCAAAAATCCAATAAAATATCTCAAAATCCCCAATAAACATTAAGTTTATTTTTTCGACAATTTGTTCAATGTTTTGCATGAACTGCATGAAAAACCTTTCTATTTTTTTTATATTATTTTTACTATTTATTAATTATAACTTTCCACTAAAATTCTATTTTATTTTATCTTATTTTAATATTACATTACACATTTAATTTATTATAAACTATGATTATTAATAAATATATTTATATTTATTTATCAAGTACCCTTTTTACTTGATAACTTATTTTAATGCATCAATAACCAAAAAAAACATTTATCAACAATTTTAAATTAAACAACCAAATGCCAAACAATTACCTAAACCTAACCCAGGTCGAAAAGCAAGACCAACTGACCACAGACAACACTGATACACTGACAAGGTATTGGACCAAATACTCATCATTTTCGAGGATGATGGCTAGGGTAGGGGACCAAGTATTATCTCCGATCAATTGTTCCATTAGGTTTAAGGAATGATCAAACCTGTCAATTCAGGTGGATTCGATGCCTAGTACATGTAACCTGCCTCACACAAACGTCTTTGCACATATATAATCATCACATACCTAGTGAAAGGAAATAAAAATAGCGTAGGGTTCTCACAAGTGAGAAATATGACATCCTTCCCTTCACACCTAAATTACATTTAAAAGCGTCATATAATATATGAAATGACATCTCGTAACACCAATAATCATAACCCATTCCAAAATAAGGTAACACACACATGATAAGTCCTAACCTAGAACATCACACATAGTCATGACAATGATCTAAGCATATCATTATTAAACGTTAGTACTTCATCAAATATCCTTAAATAAAAACATTAAACAATGGTTATCATAGACATAAAGCATTTACACTTCTCAGATCATTTCATATAAATCATCAACATGTAATCATAAAGAAATAGCTCTTAGTCTCATAGTAAACATAACCTATATAAACCTGGCATCTTAGCAAGTCTTGAGTATTACATCATCTAACACAGTAACGTACTGTAACAAATGTCATTATAAAATGTTTTAACCACAAGCAAAGAGTACTTGAGACATAAAATGAATCCACAAGCATTTGACATAAACATAATAAAAAGGTGAATCATGGAGGGGCACTACACGCAGTACACGAAGTCATGCATATCATGGTAAAGGGAGGCCAACATCACTTGTCCCCATGCATACTGGATCCTCTTAAACAACATTTGATGCCAATCTAGCCCCCATTCGGTACTAAATCCCCTAATTTGTTGATTTGGGGCAACCAACACCGAAATCACTATAGTAATGATCAATTTGAAGGTCTACAAGCGACCTTTGTACATCTCCAGGTCAATCTGTGAGTTGACTAGGAAAATGATGTCCTGGTCAAGAACCCTTATAGGCATCATATCCTGCATCAGTGTCGTAAATCACCTGCTCTCCATGTATGGACAATCACAAAATCCACCATACATCCTCTAGTGGCACTATCGCCTCACCGGTGGGTAAGTAGAATGATGAGGTCTCACTATGGCATCGCTCGCATAGTGTTGTCATCATCACTAGGTGCATCTGCACGATAATGTACCACAATCTGATCTCTCCAAGATGCTCCTATCGAAGCTCAGACAAATCATCAATTCTAGACAGAATGCTAGGTTGGTGCTCGTGGGACATCAAAGGTTGGATAATCTCCTGCACTCATGAAGCACATGACGTCAAATTTTGCTAAAATTGGCTAAAGTTTGGAGTTTTTATCCCCCAAATGACAAAAGCATAGCTATTTGAAAGCGTTGCTATAGTCCAAATTCTAAACAGTGGTTCTATATACCTCTAAATTCTAAATCATGACTAGCATCGCTATTCACACTTGTGTCACCATTTGAAATTTGGAAACCCTAAATCAAAATTGCAAATCGGGCAGGTGTGTCACTATTTACACCCCCACCACAATTTGAAATCTGGAAACCCTAATTTCAAATCGTGAAGTGCATCACTCATTACAATAGCGTTGCTAAACATAAAAAATTTGTCAATTTTGAAAATGGTGTCGCAATATAGCAACGGCGCCCTAACCTAAATTTCAAACTACAATAAATGCACTAAAAAGTTAAAATGTAGGGAAAGTTTTGAATCACATATTGTTGGTATTGTGCCTGGAGGCCACTGGTACTCTTGAACCCAATCGAAATGTGTAGTGGGAGCACTCCTTGTGCCATTTCATCAGGAGACCAAAGCTCAAATTACAGGAAATCTATCAAGTGTGAATGCACAAATGAATTGAAAGTGACCCTTCATCACCTATTTAAGCATAAAAATTAGGGTTTTTTGCCTAATTTGACCATGTGGCTAGGGTTTTTTACCAATTTCACCAATCTTTCCAAACTAAGGCTTATTTTGCACTATTTTTTGCATCCCAGAGCCTTTTTGGACCCTTCAGGCAACATTTAACCTTTGTCAAGAAATCAACCCAAAATTCACAATTTCTACTCAATTTCTCGAGGGGGCGGGGAACCAACTTATTTCTTCCACTGGTCCAACAATGGGACATCAAAAAATTGGATTTTTTTTAATTTTCTTGATCTGAGTTGCAGTTGTAATCCAATAGCGTCAATCCTTGAACCAACATAGTAGGTACCTTGCTTCAAAGAGGGGCAAAATGTAGACACTTAAAAATGTCCTAAATGATATCATGCACTCAAATCAGGTATACTAACATCGTTTCATCCTCAAATCCATCCTCTTTTTGCTTAATTGATTAAATTATCCTAGCTATTTAATTAATTATGTCATTTTCATCTATTATTCTAATGATCTAATCAGATTAATTCACCCCCTTTCATGCTAACATTTTGTCTTATTAAATTAAATATATCAAGTTATTTAATTTAAATTCCTAAGTCCTCTTATTTAATTAAATAACCCTAAGTTATTTAATTAAATATCATATCACTTTCTCCTTTTCATTAAATCATTTTATTTAATGAATATTGTCTAATTCCCCTAATTTACATAATTGAAACTTTATTTAATTATCAAATTACTAATTAATCTAATTCCTCCCACTTGCAAGGGAATATTCCTCCTTTGCACATTCCTCCAAAAGGAATATTCCCATGGAATATTCCTTCCCTTTTTCACTTTAAAACTTTGTTTTAATTTGCTAAATATCTAATTTCCCCTCACTCATGAGAATATTCTAAAGAATATTCTCTCTTCACTCATTTGAAAAAGGGGAATATTCTTCCTTATAAAAAACTTACAAGACTTCTTGTGCAAGTTTTGAATATGTGTTTGTTTGGAAGAATATGGATCCTTGATTCTTTCCTTGATCCATGTGATCATTGATTCTCATCCATTGATGAGAATCCATGATCCATGTTTCATCTTTCCTTCATTTTTTACCATTGATTAACCTTTTTAATCTTAACCCTTCATTTCTCATTTGTCCTCCTATAAATAGGTAACTATTTGGAGACAAACAGATGCATCTTTTAAGAGAAAACTTATGTTGTTAAAATCACTCTCACTTTCACTCACATTTAGCATCATTTTAGCTTAAATTACTTGCATATTAGCTTAGCTTCCATTAATGACTTCCATGATAACATAGATACATACATTTAGTATATCTTGTAATTAGGATTTCAATATTTTTAGCTTAAACTCCATTTAGATTAGCTTTGCATACACCCATATCAATCATCTTAGTCTACATCATGTTAGAATAGCTTGCATCATGTTAATTTAGCTTTAAATCATGTTTTCATACACATCTTTCATCAAAAATTTGCATTCTCTTCAATAGAATCGACCAGAACAAGCTCATTTATCCACGAGATTGGGAAAAGGGTTGTCATTCCACATCAATGTAAAACCACTCCCCCAATAGGATAAGTTTTAATGGATTATATTATGTGTTTTTAAAGCTTTTGTAGTTTAATATGTTAAGTTTTAATGGATTCTTAGTTTAGTTTGTATTGATTGATCTTATTGGACTAGTGTTTAGTGGCATAATTATACTTCGAATCCTCATGGATCAAGTGTAGTTGGCCCATACTAATCTGTCGATCACAACAACAAGAGCATAAGGTGCATGAAATTTTATTTTAATCTTCTTCTGAGTGAAGCAAGATTCTTCCATAAAAGAGACATATATTTGTATGCAAATATAGTTCATTTTCAATTGTTATAAATACTTGCAGTCATGGATTATTATTTTAATGATTAATCCAAGTCTAAGCTCTCATATGGTTCATACTAGACCCATATCTAATATGTAATGTTGATGTATATGACCCTGATTACTACAATGATGCCTCATCTAAATGTTGAAGTGGTAATGCACCCAAACTCCACAAAGTTAACCCTATTTTTCATCCCCTAAACCCATCAAGATAATATCTTGTTGATTTATTAATACATGTTAACATGTTGGACTTAGACATTGAGCAATCCCATAATAAATTTGTATCTACACATGTTCAACAAGTTAGAATATCAATTTTAATAATGAATATGATGATTTTATTGTTGATTTCAATAAGCTATATGTACATGGTGATGAACTTTCCTCTTTTACACAAGATCTATGGTATCTAAAAGGTAAGATGAAGATTGACAGGGATTACATAAATTTCAATCAAATTTTCTCTCTTTTAATCCAATAAGCCAAGCTTGTGCAACCTACATGGAAGTGATAGCCAAATATATCGATCTTGAGGGAAAAAGGCAAATGATGGGCCAAGCTAAGAGACTGGAGTGAGAACCCAAAGTGAAATGGGTGAGAGTGAAAATTCCCCCACCTATGAGTAGAAATATGGATATGAATTTACTTTAGTAGTTGACATCATCCCTCCTAATTGGTTGGTTTGACCTTGATCTATTATTTTGAAAAAATTGATGCATCCCAAAATGTGATATGAGATGGATGGATGGATGGATGGGTATTAGTGCACCATAGTGAGTGAAAATAAATATTTGATAACTAGTGGGTTCTCTCTCTTGTTTCATTAGGATTGGGAGGTTCACTAGAGTAATAGTGAGTACTTGTTTGTGGACCCTTGTGTAGAAATGAATGTTTTTTAGGTGCTAAATATCCCATTCATTAGAATATAAATATATTCAACACAACACTTGTGTTGAGATATATAAATAAAATAAAGGAACACCAATATCAAAAAAATTCACTGCCCTTTAGACATATTGATGCTTTCATATCTCCTTTCCTTATATCCCCCTAACACAAAATGTTAGAACGTGAGAGAAGATTGGATGATTATAGGACATATTAGCATTAGAATTATGTTTCATACTAGATCTAATAATTGAACATGCTCACCTATGAGGATGAGGTCTATGTGCTTAGTTATCCATAAAAGAAATGAGCTAGTAGGGGTTTCTTCTAGGTCACCTCTCTAGAGGACACATCTGATTAAATTATTTTTGATATGAGATGTGTGTTTGTGTTTTTATATTTGATTTTTTTTTTTTATCTTAATACACAAGTAATATCGTTTGTATGCTTTTAATTTTTTATGCATGTGAGTATAACAACTATTAATACACCACATTTATGATACTAGTGATCAATTAACACCATATTATTGATCAATAACTATCATAAGATTGATTAATCATTGCACAAGAAAAATACGTATAATCAAATGTGAATGTAAAACACTTTGTTCCACTTGCAATCATGTAAGGTGTATCATGTGTAAGAGATGTATCACTAGAGCCCACACTTGTAGAAGAAAATTTGTCTATATGAAATCTATCATATATATTAAATGCTCTTTATTTTTTGCTTATTCATTCCTTTAAAATGTGGTATAAAATACCAGTACCCTCATTTCTTTTATTTCCATTAACTAAATTGGCTCAATAATACCATTCTCGTGAAGTTAGATTTTTTTCCTCTAGATTCAATTTTTTGTATTATTTGAATTCATGACAATATTATTTTTTAATGGTGGAGAAGAGATAGAACAATTAGTGATGAACATAATATCCTTTGATCCACTATCACATACACAAGCCACTTTAGAATATTTAGTAACATTGTTCCTCTTTGGTCATATCTAACCATATGTCAATAGGTACATTATAAATGTGGGATATCAAAATAATTATCTATCTTATATTCACCCATGAAAGATAATGTAAAATCATCTCCCATTTTAGTATTAGAAGTTTGTAGGGAATTTCCTTCTCTCTCTCTCTCTTTATGAATATTTTCTTGTTTGGGTGCATCTTTTGTTGATCAATACTAGGTAATAATAATTTTAGGTTCCCAACAACTCATAACCAAGACAAAAATCCAAGACCTAGAAATGAAAGTGTTTACTTATAGCATGGAATGGAAGAGTGATGAGAGGGGTGAAGAAATATGGGAAGAGGTTGACAAGTTCATGATAAATTTCAGAAAAAAGGAGAAACTAGAATAAAGCATGGAGGAATCAAGGAAAAATCAAGAATAAATAAGAAATAATCTCAACAAGGTGGTGGTGTTTTAACAGAGAAACCGTTAAAAACTCAACCGCCAACATTTATGTTCTATAATATGAAATCCAAAAAAAGAAAGGGGATGCCCAAGAAGGTCCAAATAGAAGAACCAAGTCCAAGATCATGGATTGGAAAGATAATGAGTAAAAGGAAAAAGATAAAGGCAAGGGAAAGGCTCCTAATGAGGTCTCCTTCATGGAAAAGATAGATTTCCCTAGCACTAAATGGTTGGTGGCTAGTGATATACAATTGTTAGCAAACTACTAGCTTGTACTCTTTGGTTCTATTATTTTTTTGGTGTTTCTAGACTAGTTCTTGCTATGCCTTGGCTTTTTTTTTGGCTCTTGGTTATATACTATTTATATTTATGTTTGTTTTTTTAATCTTTATCTCACACATTGTGAGACTCAAAATCTCTACCCCATGGACTATTTTGTTAAATAGTGTCTATGTTGGAATATGAAGTCAATTTTATTGTTCTTCCAGGAGTGATGAATTGTCGGCATTGAGTACCTAGGTAGTGCTTTAGGTATGTGTTTGATGTGATTGAAGGCCTATTTATTTAACCAAAGGTTGAAATGATGGGGGGTCCCAGGGGGCTGTCATAGCCCCCTAGATGTCGAATGGCATTCATGTCGATGATATTTCCAACAAAGCTAGGTTTGCTAGGACTCACTATATATGGTAATTTTGGAAAATGTTTGGCATGTAGTTGCATGAGTCATGCTTTCCATTTTTGGAAAGTTTTGTTCGACAAGGACTTTGCAACTTGAATTTTTTATACTCTTTCAAAGTCATTTTTTCTATTACTTCTAGAAGATTTTGTAACTGTGAATTTCTTAAGAAATAAAAATATGAAGAGATCTTTTCCCATGGTTTTTCCTGGTATAATTTTACCAGGTTTTCCATGTAAATACTATGCTAAATTTGTGCTTATTTTTTTTCTTTGTTTATTTTGTATTATAAATTTTTCCTAAAGTCTAGACCCTTTAATCCTATTTTTATCAATACCAAAAATAATTTTAGGTTCCCTATTAGCTAACAATGACTAAATAGATGATCATCTACTCAAGCAGTGCAAACTTTAGTCTCATAAGTGAACTTTGTCTTCCAATACATAGTAGATGGACTACATTAATTTTATAAATTCATGGATGCCCCAATAAAACATTCACTAACTCATTTGACTGCAAAATCTAACGAAAATGTCTGACAAAATATGTATAAATTGATGTATTGTCGGGTGCTTGTAAAATTTCATGTGTAATTTTCAATTTGTTGAAATTTTATCCCCGACATTCATCGAAATTTAGACGAACCTGGGTTTCTTTGAAATGTCGACAATCAGTTTCGTCAAAATTTTGACAAACATGAAAAATAGAAAAAAATCAAATTGTGGCCGACATAAAGAAAAGTGAGTTCGCGCCTGATATATTGCGACAGTGTTTTGCTCTACTTGAGACAGTTTGTGGAGAACTAAGGATGATTATCTTGGGAAAAATCAGAAAAAATTCAAGAAAATATCGCTAGGTTGAGGGTAGTCATTGTCTTTTTGCAGAACTCAGTTGTGAAGTCAGATTTGTAGTTCTAGGTTTGAAAATCATATTTTAAAGCAACATCTCATCAAATTTCATTTTTAGAGGTTTAGGGTTTTGAGAATCTCATGTCCAGATTTTGTTGTGTGGAATCACCATAAGATCACAACCAAGGAACAGATTCTTGTGATTGTAATTATGTGATCCATAACTCTATTGGTCATGTGGCACAGTTGTGTTATAACAAATACAGGATGCATTCATGTGTGACCCAAGTTTAATGTGGCTATGTTGTGATAGAAATGGAGGCACTCATATAATGTATTTAATTCAGGTTGTATAATGTAGGTGTCAATCATCATTGGGTGCATTCAGGTTGTCTCAAGTTTAACAAGTTAGGATGTAATTATAGCATGATCGAAGAGTGATTACCTCTTACTACAATAAAGAGCCTATAACTCTGGTTGATATGCAGAGTGGTTGTGTTATATCAATTATGTAGTGCATTCAAGCACAACCCATGTTTAATGGGCTATTCTAGAGAGTGATCAAGATTTTCTAAACCTTATGAATGTTACTTAAAAGTGTAAAGCTTAACTACAAACCGAGTTTGTTACATACTTGAATGAAATCTTGGGTTACTGCAAACTATAATAATGTGATCTGCTAATAACCAATATGGAAAGTATTAAAGCAAGACCCATGATATATAGGATACATTTCCCTGATCAGGTTTACATACCTTAATGATCAAACACAAGCTTCCCACACACTTTAGGATACAATCCAAGATCATACCACAACTTTGTCAAGACAACTAATTTTTTGACCCAAGATTTAAGGTTGTTTTTTAATACCAATAGAAGCATTGGTAAGAGCATGATTAGGGTACAAACCCTAGGCCTCCGTAGAAACATAAACAATAACTATAGTGGATTAGTGAGGTTGCAATACCAGAAAGATTGAGACATTGTAGGTAATAACAAAATCTTGCAATCTAAAGATTGTAGCCAATAACAAGCACACTATGTAGCTTAGTGACATTTTTAAATGCAATCTACAGTAAGAAGAATGACAGTCACTTGAGATGTGACAGTCAAAAAGAGGTTGAGCAATGACAAGATAATAAAGCTCAAACTTTGCATAGTAAAGTGGAGATTTTAATAGTGAGTTTCCTTACCCCCTTGCTAACCTTAAGGGTTTTTCAAATGCTTTTGGTAGTGTTAGACAAGGAAAATGCAATTAGGGAATGATTGTCCAAATAAAGTAACAATGGTAATTATAGGTTCAATTTTTCTTCTTAGCCATTAATGTATAATGGAGGTAATGGATTATATGTTTGAGCAGTGTTTTGAGACTCATCAAAGATGGGAGAATAGTGAATAATACCTTGTGGACTATGAAATAGTGTCAATAAGGTTGAAGGATCTTAAGAACTACAATACCATGAAACAATGAGTCCCCTATAGTAAGTAGGCAGTCTATAGGGCATAGTTTGATTTTATAGAAGGATGCTCATGAAAGGAATCTTCAAGTGATAGTGAGTGAGCTGTTTGAGATTGCAGCTGAGGGTGCAATACCCAATCTTAAAGAAAGTTAGCAAAGCAGTAAATGTGCAAGAAAATAAAATCATACACAACAAACAATTCACAATGTTATCTGCATAATGCCTTGAGTTTGAAGACAAAAATCTCATTGTATCTTCATGATGAAAGTGGTGACCTTAATGGTCAATCACTGGCAACCATGATTTTAAAACATGCTATTGTGCTTATAGAGGCAACATTTTAAGCAAGGCAGTGAGTGGTGGTTTGGAACAATGGTAGGTATGAAGGACTTGCTTTATATGCATACTATGCAGTCTAGCTTAAGACACCATTCTTAGAAGAGATTGAAGGTGGATTATGGAACTCAAGGGTTACCATGAAAAGGATTAAAGCAAAGACTGAGATCTATTTAAAAGCCACAATCATGAAGATATTAAAGATGTCACATGCAAAACCCTAGTAGCTAGAGTAATGAATACAGTGCCAAAGAGGATAGTGTGTTGGGGCAGATTTAGGAGATCTCCACATTATCTAATTACAAGGAAATACATCATTTATTTATTTTTTTAATTAAAATAAATCATTATAAACCCTATATAGGATACATTAATACTTCAAAAGCCTTTGAAGGAATTTGAGATTATGCAAATATATGTCAAGTAAATACCTAGATTACAAATAGTAGCGGGAACAATGTAAGATTTGTTGAGCAGAGCAGGAATGAGATAAGAAACAATGAATCCTATGCCTCCTTTCATGCACATCTCCTCACCATTCTTTGTCATTCTTTACGAAACACTTCTCCATTTTGACAGTCTATGCTTGAAAATAATGTTTTGACGAAGGTTTTAGAGTATGTTTATTAAAATGAAAATTCCATTCTAGTGGGCTATGCCTAAAAATAATATTTTGAAAAAAGTCTTAGGGTATGTTTATTAAATTTTTAGAGTATTTTGGTAGGCTATATTCTTGATTCCTTAAATGATTTATTCAAATGGATTGTGACTAAATAAATGACTAACTATTTAGTCATTTTTATTTGTGGGACTAAATAATTTTTAAACAACGACCAAACTAGTAATTTATTTACTCATTTATAGCTGAGTTGCAAAAAATGAGCAAATTTTAGTCATTTTTAATTGTTGTGACTAAAATTTTTAGTCACCTAGTCATTTATTTTCCAAATTCTACTAGTGTCTACTTCCTTGTGCAATTAGGGCTCTCTTAATGTTAAGGGCCCTAGGGATAATCTCATCATGAGAAGTGACACATTGCATCTTTAACTAAAAGGATAAATCTGTATTGACATTACCAATGATGATTCTTACTTGTTGCTCCTTAAGAATGGGTCACTTGCTCTTACTAGCTCGCTACCTCCATCGTTGTAGGAATTTTGCGATCAAGTTCAATATTCTAATTTTAGGAGTCTTAACGGTTGGAAATCATAGTAAAATCAAAATTTAATAAGTTTTGAAATTATCATTTTAAAGTGTTTTTTGGGGTCATTAACTTCAGACTATCTTCTCTTTTGCAGGGGTGGTTGCATGCCAATTTTTTTTGGTGTAAAATATCGAAATTATTAGATTTTGTTACCTGTCTATGAATAAAAATTATTGGAGTGTGAGTTTGATATTTTTTGAAGATCTAAATAGTCAAGATTGGTAATGAAAAATCATGTCAGATAATATTAGTCTAGAACAAAATGAAGAGACACTTGATAGATTGTGGGCTAGATTGAAAAGAAAGAGTGATGGGAAATGTTATTGTCCTTGCAATAATCACAAGGGCTTAAAGACGAGACAAATTTTAATCACAACAGCTGAGAAACATTGTAGGCAGCATAGTCACGTTGAAGGGGAGCATGATTATCATCCATTGGTAAGTTGTTCATTATATGTGTTTATATCGATTGAATTTGTAAATGTTTATATCATTTTAACATTTTATATATATATAATCACTTGATCATGATCATGGTTTAATTGTGTCTATCATTATTATAAAGGTGGGGTGCCCTAGGGCAGATGATATGGATTATCACAGCCCAGAGAATGTGGTTTTGCAAGTGGACGAACATGGAGTTGTGAATATTGAAGATGAAGTTAATGATCCTATGGAAGAAGATGATCATGCGCCAGAGAACACATTTGAAGATGATGGTACGAATACATTGATCCATGACACATTTAGTGGCAGAGCTAATCATAATGATCAAGATTACTTTGATGATGTTCATGATTTGCATGTACTTGAGAAGGCATACGAGCCCCTTTATGAAGGCTCCCAAAAAAATCTTCTTTCTATTGTATTGTTGTTGTTGAACTTGAAGGTTATGAATGGTTTATCAAACATAGCAATCTCACGGATGTTAAGGTATGTCATATATGTCATCTTTTTTCATCGATTTTAGTTGTTGTTAGTTCATCACTAGTAAATAAAGGATGAAATGTGTACCATTAATATTATTTATATTAACAAATTTTATTTTTTTAAGATTGATTGGTGAATTTTTGTTACCACCATAAAATATTTTACCTCGCTCATACCGAGATTTATCTGCCATTATGAAATATATTGGAATGGAGTATCAAGCAATAGATGCATGTCCCAATGATCATATTATATATCATAAACAATAAGAATTTGCAACAGAATGCCTGAAATGTCATATCAGTAGATATCAAATAGATCAACTAACAAAAAAGGTGCCTCGCAAGGTTATTCATTATATTCTCATTATTCCACGTATGCAACGATTATTTAGGTGCGAAAGCTTAGCGCAATTTATGGATTACCATGCATGGAATAGAAGTGGAGATGACATTCTTTGAATGCCTATGGATGGTTCTGAATTTAGGGACATGGAGGGAAAATGGCCACACTTTAAAGAAGCTCGTAATCTCAGGTTTTCATTGGGAGCGGATGGTGTCAATCCATTTGGAGAGCTAACATCTATTTCCTCAGTGTGGCATGTTTTTGTTATCAACAATAACATTCCTCCATGGATGTCAATAAAGAGGGAGCACATAATGTTGTCAATGATTGTTCCAGGTATTTGTTTACATCACTTTCTTTAACGTAGTAGCATCTCATTTGTCTTATTTTTTGCATAATGACATATTTTTTTCATTCAATAGTCATGTACATTAATTTATATATATTGTAGTAAAATGGTTATAATAATTATGTAATGTTTACGTTCATTCAACTAGGTAAGTACCAAGTTAAGATATGAATGTATATATTGAGCCTCTTATCAACGAGTTACTAAAGTTATGGAATGGCGTCACTATGTATGGCATCTCTAGACCAATAGGACAAAGACAATTTCAATTCCATGCAATGCTTGTATGGACAATTCATGATGCCCCAGGGCTAACACATTTTTTTGGTATGTTATAACGTTCGACTATTAACAATATTTAATTTTTGCTAGATGACTTATGGATTTGATCGTGTAAGAGTTTTTTGCATCAACGTTTCAGATCACACTTCATGATCCATCATCAAGATAGTTGAAAGCTCAAGGAGAAAAATGATAAGTTGCAGACCAAGAACTAGCCCCTCATCCCTCCCCTTGGTCTTTTTAGCTAGTTCTTGGTCTGCAACTTATCATTTTTCTCCTTGAGCTCTCAACTATCCTGATGATGGATCACAAAGTGTGATCCAAAATGTTGATGCAAAAAACTCTTACACAATCAAATCCAGAAGTCATCTAGCAATAATCAATATGGATTGTGGAAATGTGATATCTTTAATATTTAATTTGATGAAGTAGATATCATGCATGTTTTTAAAATAGTCTATTCATTATATATAATTATACAAATTGACATATTTAATCCAATTATATGTGATCTTGCAGGTCTTCAAACAAAGGAAAAATTTGCATGTCCAATTTGTGGTCCAAAGATGAAATCTCGTTTTCAACAAGTTTAGGAAAGAAGGTGTTTGATGAGTATAGGCACTTCCTCCATAGAAATCATAAGTATCAAACTACTGAAAAACATATTTTCAATGGGAAAGAGGAGACTACATCAAAACCACGAAGAATGACACCTCGCCTATGGAAGTTGGAATATAATAAAATTAATCATCAAAGTTATACATCAAATCAAATTGTTTATCTATCATATATGATATGTTTTGCATTTATATTTTTATATTGTGTTGTGTTTACTCATGTTGTAATTGACAATGATTGTCGTTGTTAATTTTTTTAACTTATATGCTTCATGAAGGTCATCAAGGCATTAATGGTCGGCTTCAACAAGGACTAAAAGTTATCCCAGACAATTTAGTAGGTTGCCCTACTATGAGCAGCTACAAATTGTGCATTTGTTTGATATAATGCATATTGGAAAGAATATAACAGAAACGTTATGGAAAATATTGGATGGAAGGCATGACAAAGAAAAAAATTGTCAAAATTTGTAGTGACATTCAGGAAGCCAATCATGCAATGAAAAATGTCATTCAATTAAATAGCGATGGAGACCAAATTAATATAAGTGTACTTCCTTGGTTATTAACAGAGCAGCAAAGCAATGCTATAAAAGAAGTCATATGAAAAAATCAATTTTCCACAGGATTTTCTATGAACATAACAATATAATAACAAAGAAAGGTGAATTTGGGTCACGGATGAAAAAACATGATTGGCATACCTTCAATAAGGTGATTATTTTGGTATATTATATACACTTGTATAATGCATGTACTTTTCAGTGTATTGTGTTTACTACTTTTGAAAAAATAATGAAAAGATCATTTTATAATTATTGCAGTATGTTCTACCTCTATCTCTCCCAGACAACTTTGACAACAATGTCAAGCAAGTTATATATGATCTTGGAAAATACATGAGGTAAGTAGCCAGATTTACATCTTATAATTTCCATTCATTTTACTTGTTATGTAATATACTGTATATTTTTGTTAAATCTCGTTAATATATTTGCGCCTTGAATCACTTGTAGATGGATGTCATCTAAAGAAATCCATAAAGAAGATATAAATTATTGGAAGAGAAAAATTCCTCATCTAATATGTGAAATAAAAAAGTGTCTACCTTCGACATTTTTCAATGCACAATAACACTACCTCATACACCAGGTTGAGGAGATTGAATTGTGTGGACCTGTACACACAAGGTCAATGTGGATGGTTGAGAGACACTTGAATTTTTTGAAGGCTTTGGTTAGAAAAAGAGCACATCCTGAGGGTTCTATGGTGGAGGGATATATGGTATACCAGACCATGGTGTACATTAGTGAATATCTTCCTAATTTTGCAGCAAAGATCCATGTAGATCGCATTTGGGATCCCAACTCCATTAACAAATTTGAAGGGGAGTACCTGGGAAAGGTAGATTGAGGAAAATGAGAGGTAATTATAAGATGGTCATGGAGATTAATTGGAATACATTTTACATATGGTTTTTATGTATATTGTACTTATTTAATTTTTAATCTTCAATATACATCAATTATAAATTAAGGTTGTATACTATAGTATTTAACTAATTATACGTCGTTTGTGAATTTCAAATTTATTTCATACAGTTGGTCAAGAGTGGGATGCACTGCATTTGTACATCGCCAACAATCTTGATTGGATGACGGTATGGATTGAACGATGTCAACAATCTAGTCGCGCATTAACATGGGAAGGTGTGGCTTCATTGGTTAAAGAAGCTCATTGTAATGGAGATTCCAATGTTACACAAAGGGAAATTGATTTAGCATATGGTTTAAGAGATAAATAGGTATGTATAAATATATTAATCACCCATATTATTTAATTATTTTCAATTATATTGATGTATATATATGTTGAGATTGTTTTCTTTGCATACATTTGGCCAAGAATAAATATGTTTATCAACTGACGATATTGCAATAATTTTTACATGTTTGACATATTGCAGGTGAAACACCACAAGGCTATGTGGTGCAATGGTCATAAATTTTGAATAAAAATGTTGGATGACATGAAGAAAACTTGTGATTCTGATATAACTACAATCTTTTAGGTGACTAATATTTCATCTAGAAGCGACATACATCCAAAAATCTCAGAAAATCGATACTATGGGATTTTGGATGATATACTTGAGTGTGACTTTAAGTCCTCCAGATTAATTATGTTTGTCATCCTCTGGTATAGGCTACGATTGAATGAAAATGATCCTGAGAGAACTATTATTGAACATGATAATGGATTTACCATGGTTAATACAAGGTTGATTGAGCGAGCTGGAAATGAGCCCTATGTTCTTCCAAGCCAATGTGAGCAGGTATTTTACTCAAAGGTTCTAGGTAAACTGAGTTGGTCATTTGTTGTTAGACATGATCCAAGAGGAAGGCCGGTAAAGTATAATGTGGTGGAAAAATAAGATACCAAAGAACTAGAAGATGATGTAGATGATGATTAGGATCAACAGTTAGTTGATGATGCCCCTAACGAAGATGTCAAAGAGGAGGAACTAGATCATGATGATGTAGGAGTTAATGTTCATGAAGATGATATCTGTGTGGATGATGACATTATCGAAACTAATATTGATGACGATGATGATTATATGACCAATCCTTACAATGTCGAATCTAGATTGGATGATACAAACAAAGAGTTGGATGAAGAAGAAGATCAATGACATTGAAATGTATGAGTTATGCGATTATATTATCTATTTGATATTAATTTCTTAATAGATTTATATGACTTATGTGGTTACATAATTAATTCATGATTTTTTTAATTTTTATGCCATTACATAATTAATTTAATGATGTACTTTTTAATGTTTGAAAGGTCAAAAAATTAAAACATTTCAATAGTGATGTTAAGAACCTTGAAATTAGTGTGTTTTATGTTTCATGTGATCATAAAAGATTAAAAAGTCAATTGTAGAGGTGGTTTTTCAGTGGTTGACATGTAAAGGCCTTTAAAAGGCATAAAGTGATCATTGTAATTGTTGTTGATGGTTGAGGATTTAAAATACAAGCTCTTGACATTCAAAAATCTGTGTTTTTCTTCAAAATTTATGTATTTTTATTGTTATATAGCACTATATGGTCACATGCAACCATATTTTGATGTGAAATCAATTCCAGGTCATGAAGATATGTGTTAGCTTTGATTTCAATCTAATTTGAGGGCTTAAGGCGTTGATTTGAGTTAGAAAGTTTCATTTCTTTGCATACAACCCGGTTACCTTGTTTTTGAGGGTTTTGTAGTCCAAACATGATATAAAGGGGCTCTTACACTTTTTGTGATTACTGTAGCTTGTATAAGAGGCCCCATGGAAACTGGTGTAATTGTAGGATGCATGAATAGGGCGTAGGATGAGAAATAAAGAAAGTATAGTTATTTTCCTAAAGAGTTTTGTGAAGAAAAACATGTGAAATGAGAGGTTCAAGCCTAGGTTTCAACAAAACATGTATGGGAGATCTGATTTTATGAATTTTTATCCATGTGAAGACCTAATGGGTTGTTTTTGAACACTGAATATAAATGATATACATACACACACACGCGCGCACATATATGTATGTATGTATGTATATGTATTTTTAAATGTAAATGTAAATGCAATTACTAGATGCTCTCCTAGAACAATAAATGCAACATATCATTAAAGAAATATATATTATATATCTATGTATATAAATGTGTATTTCTAAATGCAAGTGTAAATGCAAAGAGCATATGGTTTTGTAGTGTTATAGATACAACATATCCATAAATTAATGTAATTGAAATTCTAAAGTATTGAACACATATAATATGAAATCGATCAAACTATTAAACTACATGAGAAATAAATGAAAACAAAATGCATATGTATGTTTATTTTTAAATGTAAGTGTAAAATAAATAAGAATAATGAAAATTATAAAAGAATACAAGGAAAGGTTTAGAGTTTAGAGTGGGAGAGAGATAGAGGGTAGAGGGTTTAAGGGTTTAGAGTTTAAGGGTTAATGGTTTAGGGTTTAGGGTTTAGGGTTAAAGGTAGATGGTGTTGGTTTTTTTTTTACACTGTAACTAGGTTGGTCTTCTAATCTACCTATGGGATTGCCAATTCCAATCAAGGGCAGCTCGAAGGACCTGGACCAACTGACGAGGACTTTAAAAAGTCTCCTACACTTTGGGCTCTACAAGACTCGGAAGAGTGATCCCTTAATGTGTTTACAACCTCTGCACCAATATCATGAACAACATTAACACATAATAGATAATCCCATTGAATAGCTCAACACAATAGGATAATATCGAATAAAATTGGTTGTTCACCAATAATATCAACTATGTGGAGCATGAGATAACTACAACACAATCCATAGTAAAATATGGTCATTAATTTGTAATTTGTAGCAAGCTCTAGGCAAAGACAAACAATTATTGAACTACACAAATAAGTACAACTTAGATCAGTGCCATATATCCATTGCAGGAGTCAAATTCATAAGCATCTAAAGGTTTATGACAGATTTAATACATAACATATAACTTATAAGATCCTTGACAATATTGCATTACAATTTCATCAGATGCATTCTCACCCAATACTACTTATCAAATCCTTATAAAAATATCCCTATAATCCCATTCAAGCATTTTAATTAATTCCTTGAATTAAAGCTAAAATAAGGATTATACACACCACAATAGTGAGATGAATGAAACAACCCTTAGTCATCTTATTCAAAATTCGGATATGCATGTACAATGGAGAGACATGAGTTTGAATTTATCATTTCAACTCAAATGCTAGTACTATTATACAACATTAAATCCCCATGAATTCAAAACCGATTATAGAATAACTCAGAACCTAAATTATATTTCTCTCTAAAACCACCAGACTTTACAATTTGCTCTGCAACTTCACCTAAACTCGACTAAAAATTATCTAACTTGCTAACCCATACTTTTGGCCTTGAAATCCTTCTTATAGAAAAAGAAGGAGCAAACAAGCATCGGGCCAGGAAGTACACATGTCACTAGCCAGTTCGCACACCTGGTGATATTCCAAAAATTGTTACAACAACCATCACCTTGCATAATATTCTTGTTCATCATGTCAGCTGAGAAAAGTTGATGCAACAACAAAAAACCACAAGAAACCCATGCCAAGAATGCCATCAAAGAAAAACTAGAAACCGTTGTAACCACAACATCTGATTTACTACCTGTTAGTAGTCCATTCCTTTTACTCTTCCTCAGTCAAATATTTAGTTACCCATTTCTGGTATTCTTCATCAGTCGGCCAGTCAAAATTAATCACCTCATTCACCTTGGCATTATAAGGTGTGTATTTTACTGCAACCTGATTTTCATCTCTTTCAAAAGCTTCCAAAAATGAGCAGGTACTAATGATTTTATCCATACAGCTCACCAACAAGTCATAATATGATTCATCACAAATTAATTTAATTTGATCATTGATGACTTCACTTGCTTGATCCTACCACTACTGGAGTGACTTGATTTTCCCCTGCTCATCAATTATATCTAGTAACAATGTGTTACCCCAATCATTAAAATTCTTCACCAAATCCTTAATCTTCCTACTCAAATCATCTGGTGGGGTCTGAAAACCTTGCAATGATTTAACCAACACTTGAGTAGGCTTTAATGATTGGGGCATATTATTTGTATCAAACCTTGAAGCCTTATACATGACATCCAAATCACTGGCCTTAGGGATCCAATTTTCAATCAATGGTATCACTACTTCCTAATCCCTATCAATATTCTTTATTGCATCTGACAGTAAAGAACAACAAAGAATATAAATAATGTATAGATAGCAATTTACTATCAACCTTTTCATTTAAATGTCTCAAGACAGTAGTAACAATCTCATTTTGCTTTGAAAGAGATCCCTCCTCACTTACCTTCAATGATGTCTACAATTCATCAATTCTTTGCAAGAGTTGCTTCTTTGTAGGATCAACAGAGCACTCTATTTCTTCATCAATTTGTTCTAAAGGAGGGGTGAGAGAAAGATTATGATTGGGAGACCCTGGTGTGGAAACAATTGGAGAAGCAGGAGGCACTGACCCTGCTGTGGAAGGTAATGTACTGGTCCCTGGAGTACTTGATGTCTCTCCAATCTATTTATACCTAAACCTTTCCACCTCAGTCTGCAACTCAACATTCATCTATTGCATCTTGTTGTATTCCTCAATCAAAAGGTTATACTTCTCCATTAGGCTCTTCTTTTCAGCCTCCTCCCTTTCAACAGTCTTTTGGGCCAATTTGGCCACATTCATAGTCAAATTAGTGGCCTCAGTGGTTGAGGTCTCTAAAGCTCTCCTTATTATTAATCCTCCTCTGAAATTTAGATTAATATCCGTAACATTTGGCTTTCTTCCTTGAGGGGCCAATGTCCAAATTGCCAAAGTTTCATATTCCTCATTGAAGGCAAAATCTTACAATGCTACCTTGACTTCTTCAGAGTCTTGCAAAGGATGCTTGGAATTTAAAATAGTATTAAATACTATAGCATCTGCAATGTCCCATTTAGGCAGAATCAACACACCAGCTTGATTCACCAGTCTTCTTCCCTCTTCAGGAGTGATGTTCTTAAATTCCTCCATTAATTTAGCTTTTACCTCCTCATCATTATCCTGGTATGACCTGACAGGCTTTAGTTCTCTTCTCTTCTTACATTTCTCTTGATATTCTTCAAATTTCATCCTCCATACCAATTGCAAGAATATAAGATTTTTTACAAATGTATTGTCATTTAGAAACTCCTTACATGCTTCCATTCTTGCATCTTGTACAATTTTTCCTTTCATATTTAAATCAGATAGAACCAATTCAGCTGGCCTAGGAGGGGAAGGCATACCAACTTGCATGTCTTGATCAGTAACAATAATTTCATCCATCAGATCCTCCTGTGGTTGATCAATTCTTTGTCTTTTAGGGCTTGGCCCGAATGGTGGTGATGAGGGACTGTCTTCTGGTGATGATTCTAAATCAATGATTTTAATTGCCCTGGACACTTTGAATTTTGGACCTAGTTGTGAAGGAAACTTCATTATTTTCTTTCTTTTTTTGTCCACTTCCTCTTCATCACTGCTATCATCCTTTTTCCTCCTATAAATAGGCCACCTTTCTATAGGCTGATATGCTAGCCTTGTTTCAATTGGCCTAGCACCTTGTTCCTGTACACCCAAACTCAATTCTAAATTTATCTTTTTGGTCCTCAATGTGCCCATAATTTCCTTGAAGTTCTCCATTAGAAAGTCAATCTTCTTATGGTATAGATTAAACTCCAACAATGGATCATACTTCGTATCCATCTTATGCACAATATCTAATAGCTTATCATAAGCTATCCATTTCTCCTTGTTCAACTCCTGCCTATTTAGATCAAATTCATTTCTGATCAAATCCTCAAGAAATTTGAACTCATGCACAAATTTTCTAGCCTTTATTATTTGTCTGAAAAGGGAAAAGAAACCCTCAAGATCATGCTGCCGCTTTGGACCACACCTCAAATGGTAATCATCAAAGAATTTTTCAAAATGCACCCAGCCTCCTTTTGAAAAAGAAAAATCAGACACCACTATATAATCAAGGAAAAATGTTCCCTTACCCCTCCCTGTGAGGTTGTCCTCATGGATACAACCTATTTTCCACATAGCTTTTGCAAACCCCACTCTTGGTGGCACATTGTATGGCAGTATATGGGGGTTCCTTGAAAACCGTATACTCTCAAAATAGTGTTGATTGGGTATGGGATAATGTCACCCCAGTTATGGAAAACTTTCAATTCTGGCTTCCTCCCTTTTGGCCTGAGGAAATCATGCAATTCCTCAAGAATCCTGGGTACATTCACCATCAGTCTAGCCCTCAATCTAGAAGCAAAGCAATTATCAAATTGCACATAACTAGTGCTTTCCTTATTGCAAGATAAATCTACAGCCCATAATTGTACTGGCAATCTTTCTCCATCAACCGATTTCCTTAATTCCATCTTTTCAGAGAAAAAGTCAGCATTCTTGAATAAGAACATATGCATCAACATAGAATACCAGAAGAATTGAGTGTCGGTGTCATTTTTCTGCAACTTTGACAACCCTTCATGTATCCTCTCAACCAAGAAAGAAGCAAATTCATATGTCACAAAGAAGTTAGGGTGTTGTATTTGCACCCCCATGAACATGTATGCAATAGGCATCACCACACCAGGACTGAAACCCAAAATCTGACACAATGAATAGAAAGTGGCCAAGAAATGATTTGCAAAACATTTTAATATGAAAGGTTCCTAGTCACTAGGGCTGATATGAAATCGTGAACCTCCTGCCCTAGCCAGATGAGGTGGAAGCAACTTAGCTCTAAAAAGAGACTTCAACTTTGCATATTCCTACTTTATTTCCTCAAGATTAATAGGAACCAAGTCTTCACTTAGTTCACTCAAATCAAAAATCTGCTGGACCTCTTCTCTATTAACGCTCAACAGAACCTTTCCATCATTATCCCTGATTACCCATGTGACAGGGTCATATCTTGCAGCCACTGCCCTAAGTAAGTCTATGTTAGGGAACACGTTTGGAACCACCAGCTTTCCCAAATCATACATCCAGCCGTTTGAAAAGGGGTGAGGAAAATTCCTCTATCCATACCATAAACTGAACATTTCCAAGCCTGTGAGAGGAACCCTAGCATCGCCAATGTTAGATAAATTATATACTAACCCTTCCCCCAGGATTTTCCCTCGCATTAGAACCAATCCCTTCTTCCTATCATTTGTTGAGCAGGGCAATTGATCTAGGAAATCATCGTACAGGTTTCTTTTGAAATAGTCAACTTGGCCAGAATGTTGCTTTGGCAGTGCCATCTTGGACAAACTAGGGTCTTTTTACAATTTCACACTTCGACTAGCTAGGACTAACCAGAGATAGGAAATTACAAAACAAAACACTACAATTTCTCACAACAATAATTAAACTATAGCCCTAACACGTTTATCAACAAGCTCAATGACAAGCACAGCAAATCTTTTCCCAAATTCAAGTGCAAAATGACCGGGAAACATAGAAATTAACTCACGACTTGGTTTGCAGAAGTCCCAAATTCTAGCTACAGAGATTCACAACTTCACTTTTGGCTTTGAAACTGCTCTGCAAAATACTTGAATGCTTTGTGATACAAATAAAACAGGAGAATTGATTTTATCTTGATCAAATCATGCCTGCAAATGTCTCATCCACCATTAAAGCTCACTCGCGCACTACACGAAAGGCTCCACCCATATTTGATGCAGATTTCAATTTTAACTGTCGACGTGGCAATTGTCTGAGATATCACAATCAATAAAGATCCTGCAAATTTGGATCACGTGATGTCGAGAAACCGTAGATCTTGAGCATTTGTGATCTTGTTCCTTCAACACAGTCGCCAAATTTATTATTAACTGTTGAGTAGCTTTTTCATCAAGATTATAACATATTCGCTGATTTAAAACATGTGCACCTCAAGAACACTTTAGTAACCCACATTTTAATGTATTAAGGCAAGATTAATTTACCACAGTATTTCCTTCATTCCTTCAGCTTCATCAGATGAGACACGTGATCTTAGCCATTCCTCGCCATCCTGCGATGACCCCACCAGTTGATCGCGATATCACGGGCGAGCGCCACATGTACTGGGACCTCTCCCCTAATAAATGTTTTTATTTTGCAGAGGGACAAGTTCACATGGTTGTAGATCAATCGTCGTGTGATCTCAGTCGTTCCCCGCCATCCTGTGATGACCCCACCAATTGATCGCGATATCATGGGCGAGCACCACATGTCTCATCCGGTGAAGCTGAAGGAATGATAAATACTTTGATGTGTCTTTAATACATTATGTCATGGGTTACTAAAGCAGTTATAAGATGCACGTGTTTTAAATCAATGGAGATGTTATAATCCTGGTAGAAAGGTGCTTGATGGTTAATAACAAGGTTGGCGACTGTGTTGAACGAATAGGATTGCCGATGGTTGAGATTCATAGTTTCCCACCATCACGTGATCAAAAGTTGCGAGTTCTTTATTGATTGCGATATCATGGGTGGGCGCCACGTGGATCTACTTGGCAACGAATAGTATGGTGGGGCAATGGCTACCCAGCCTACAAAAAGGCATGGGCATCCGCATGGCTTATGCCTGCCACACTTTTGTTAACGGTTGTCAATGTCAGTTAATGTACGTTTCATTAATTAGCTGTTGTGTACTTCCTTAGTATGTTCAATATAATTTTTTTCTTTAAAAAATTATTCTCTACTTTTTAAAACTTTTAAAAATTGTTGTATATTTAAATTCTTAAAAATATAGAATTTTTTGTTCTTTAAAAAATAATTTTGTTTTACTATGAATTATTTTAAATATAATTAATAAAATAATTTTGAACTAACTGTTTCATATTTTGTTATATACATTTAATAAATAAAATAAAATAAAAAATATCAATTTTTAAAATATGATTGATAAAATAATTATTATACACTAAAACTTGATATATACATATAATAAAACAAATATAATAATATACCAAGTTTTAAAATATATGTAATAAAATAATTTTTAAAGGATAAAAAATGTTTCATACTTAATATATAAAATAAAATAAATATATCAATTTTTAAAATATAATTAATAAAATAATTGTTAAATAGTGTCAGTGTTAGTTTTACGATTAAGTTTATGGTTAGAGTTAGAGTGAGAATTATTGTTGAGATTGAATCATAACCCTAATCTAACCTTAACCTTAAACCTAATTGAACCCTAACCCTATTTGTAATTGAACTTTAACTCTAACCCCAACCCTAACCCTATCATTGAACCCAAGCTTTATCCTAGAACACCAACTCTAATTAAATGGTAAACCTAACCTAACCTTAACCCTAATGTTAATCCCAACCCTAAGTCTATCTATAATTATAATCCTAACCCTTCTCATTCTAACCCTAATTATAATCTTAATTATAATTCTAACCCTAACCATAATTCTAATGCTATTCATAATCCTTAGTTTAACACTAACCATAGTTCTCATGACAACCTTAACTCTAATTATAACCCTAATCAAACCCTGACCTTAACCTTAACCCTAACCTTGAGCTTAATTAAACCCTAACCTTAACCTTAAGCCTGAGCTTAATTAAATCAAGATCCTAGCTCTAACCCCCAAACTCATATATGTGAGATAATTATAATTTAGCAAAACCCTAACCATAATTGAATCGTAATTTTAACCCTAAGCCTAATTAAACCCTATTTTTAACTCTAAGACTAATTAAACACTATTTCTAACCCTAACCCTAAGCCCATCTAAATCCTAGCCCTAAAGAACCCTAACCCCAATTGAATCATATTTAAACCCTAACCCTTAATGAGCACTAACCCTAATTAAACCCTAACACAATTGAACCATAATTCTAACCCTAATTTAATACTAACACTAACCCTAATCCTAATAACATATTATTAGGGTTATATTTATTAATGTCTTAATATTAGTTTATAAATTGAACATTAATTATAAATATTTTAAAATAAATTAAGTATTTCAATCTAAAAATTTTAATATTTGACATTACAAATAAAATTAAAACTAAATTCTAATTTTTAAAATCCATAAAATATTTATTATCTATTTAGTTTTACTAATTATCTAATACAATTAAATTAAATATTCATTTTATATTAATTAAACAATTATTAATTAGAATTTTAGAATAAATTAAGAAATAAGATCTATATAAAATTAACTTTTCTATTTTTTTTCTTTGTGTCCAAATCATTTCATTTTCTAAAATTATACTAAATTCTAGATACCATAATTAAACACAAAACTTTATTCTATTCTAATCCTAACCCTAGTTAAACCCTAACCCTATTTGGACTCTATCCCTTACCCTAATTGAACACTAAATCTAATTGTAATTGACCACTAAGCATGATTGAATTCTACCCATAACCCTAACCCTAACTCTAACTAAACCCTAAACCTAACTCTAATCAAACCCTAACCCAAACCTACTTGATTCATAATCCCAACCCTAACCCAAACCCTAATTGAACTTTTAAAACTAACCTTAATAAGCATTAACCCCACTGAACATTTATTGAACACTAGTCCTACTGAACTTCCAACCCAACCCTAACTTTAACCTTGACCCTATTTGAACTCTTATTGAATTCATAACCTTAATTAAACCCCAACCTCATCTTCAATCCTAACCCAAATTGAACATTAATTGAACCCTAAACCTAACCCTAAGTGAACACTAATCCTAATTGAACTCTAACTTTTAGTTGAAAATATTAAAGTGCATTATATTTTCCCATTCATTGTCATTTATCATTCAATTCCTAATAGAACTCCAAAAATTTATACTTTTATAATGTTTTAATACACACCTAATATTAAAGGTTTAGAGTTTAAGG
>VDFB02075837.1:0-27314 GCA_007258455.2 Sequoia sempervirens | reverse complement strand
TAGGAATATTAATTTGGTCTCACGATAAGTATTATATTTTTATTTTTACAGGCATAAGAATGCCTACCCTCAGACCAATTTCCCATCTTTGCAAAGCAGAAATATGAAAAACTTTTATTTTTCTCTAAATACTTCTAAAAAAATTTGCACATGCCATTTTATAGTAGAGATCCAATCTCAAAGACAGAGGTATAAAATTAAGGATAATGTTAGCAGCTAATGTTCATCAGTGAGCTATTTTCCTGAAAAATAATTCCAATTTTGAGAGGCATTTGTAAATAAATATCTGATTCAAATTTCCATTAAAAAAAGTAATTTGTACAGAAACAGAAACAAATACAGTATCTAATTCGGATATGGCAAATTTTGACGATCCTCTGATAAAGATTTGATCGCATGAGGTGTTTATAAAACCACATGCGCATACACATATTTACAATTTATACATCAAAAGGCACAGATAATAACACTAAGAATATTTGCTTATATTGTTATATACAAATACCTTGTAGTTTTTATATTTTAATTTATAACAATTTTAAAATTATGTTCCTCTTTTCGATAGTGACATGTGTGTAAAACAATTTTTTAATGTTTCTTTTCTTCAGTGTTTTGGAAAAATATAAAAACCCTAAGCCGGATTCGACTCCGAATAGCATGGTACGGCACTGTATTTGGACATGAGATATGACCTAGATTATTCGTCCGGATACTGTATGCCATATTCGGTATTATTTCTTAACTTTCAGAAAACTCAGGATTCCTTGAAATTTAAGGACACAAACATCGGGAAAACGGAAATACTCCAAGTGAACCAACCTCATTGTCATTCATCTGATGAACTAAGTTTAAAATTACAAGATCTAGAGGCCAAATACATTAAAAACAGGCCAAATTTTCCTAATTTCAAAAGCAGACGAAATATTCGACGGACAGTTGCCCCTGACAAAACTTACAAACCCTTAAAAACCCCAAGCAAACAAGAGAAAGATCGGGGGTAAATGAGAAACAAATCAAACAAACTTTCTTTAAAACAAGAACAAGAGCAACAACGTAGATTTATAACTTACGAACCTCATTAAAAAAAAATTAAAATCAAGCTCCCCCAGACCTGTAGCGATAGAGCTTGCCAATTACGTGGAGAGCGGTAACGAAGCCAATGAAACAGAGGCTCATCACCAATACGACCGTGGGCGTAATTTTTAGTCCTGGGGCATCGTCCGTGTAAAACCTCAGCATATTGCTTCCGCCACCGCTGCCGCCACCAAAAGCTCCGCCGCTTCCACTTCCACTGCCCCCGGTAGTCCTTCTGCGCCGGAGGCCGGCAGTTGCGGCCGCGGTGCCTCGCGGCGCCGCCCCCGTGGGGCCGCCCCTCGTCACTGCTGAAGCCGTCTGCGACTGTGAGGATCCCCTCGCCATTCAATCTTTTTCAGAAAAGTGAATCGACAAGGTTTTCTATTTTCGTTTGGAATTATAAGCCTTTTCAAAGAGATTTCTTCGATGATTTCTCGCAGATCTGAAAAAATGTAGTGTGGGGTTTGGTTTAGAGATATTTTAGTTTTGTCTTTTTGTTGTATGCTCTTGACTTGTACAGGGTACAGGATAAGTTTAGAATTGAAAGTCGGCGATTCCCATGTCAATGGTTATTTTCCGTAAAAAGACGTGCACTGTCGTAATCTCCGTAGATGGAGACAAGACCCAGTCTTCAATGTAGGCTTAAGGGATAACCATGTTATTCATTGAATCTGGGTCGGTGAAGATTGACTCAAAACAAATATGCAATTAAATTTTTGAAAAAATATCATTTTAATATAATATTTACTTTTAACTAAATAGTAATTGTTAATTATTATTGTATTTATTTATTGCTAGAAATGATGTTTATTAAATAAGTTCAAATAATATTAAGGCATAAATTTATTTTCTTAAGTTTTGGAGTGTATGTATAGTATTTGTAAGGTGCAATTTTTGGTTGAGAGTTTGGAGTGTATGTAGAGTATCTTGTTTGTTATGTTTGACAAGGAAATGTAAGACTAATATTTCTTATGGAAGAGAAAAGTACATTGCTACCTTTACATTTTTCTCCACTTCTTTCATGTTACTTTATATATGTTGTTAATATATTGCGGTGTATTAGTTGACCCTAAACTTGTACCTTTCTATCATGCTTCAATATTTATTTTTAAACATTCTTAGCTTATTTTTCTTACTTTTTTTATTTTCTAAACTAAATTGCAACCTCACCATCATCCTCGTAAATGGATTGGACTATTATTATAGACTTGTTCCTATGTTTCTAATTCTAAATTTAACCAATTCTTGTACTAATTATAATGCATGCCCCAATAAACATCATGAAAACAAACACACATACACACAAGACAAACACCATAAAATATTTTTTTTAAAGAAACGTGAAGTTACTTAACATTCACAAGCATGTGTGTTATCTTCAATGGGTGTGTCTATCAAACACAACTTCAATGTCTCAACAGATTATAGGCTTGACTAGATGTATCCACATGCACCCTCGGTTCCTATAGGTGATTAGTTGGGCAAACCTCTAGCATTACACATTATGCATTAACACTTAGGTTTATTACAAATGTTATACAATCCCTCGAGCCATACACATATTTGCCTGGTGATAGAAGTCACTACCAACATATTGACACAACCACTAAGCAGCCAACACCTCTCAACCCAAAGAATGCCCAAAGCTCATGGGCGAGTTATTAAGTGTCACACATTATGTTTGAAAATCCTAAAGATTGGATTATGAATCTATAAGGCACCAATGACTTTATTTGTTGACACTTTTGTATCAGTCTAAAGCATTGTGTCACACACAAGAGCAATTAACTTCAATGTACCTCAAAGTATGTTTGAACACATGCTTGTTGAAAATGAGAAGCAAGGATAATCACACAAGATTCACCACCCTGGCATGCAAGCATCAAATCCATTACACACATAGCATATCCAATAGACTATTTCACTTTGATTCCGAACCGACGATTCAATCTCAACTAACCACATTCACAATCATCCATGGAATCAATTATTCATTTTATAATGCAAATAAGTTCATCGTTGTGTTGGAGACTTGAGTTGTTAAGGGAGATTGGTGGCAACATGAGCATGATGATGTATAGATGGATATTTATGAGCATGATAGCGTATGGTGTTTTCATTGATGGCAACCCATGGTAGAAATGTAGAAGTATCAGTTCAGTGAAGACCAAGTCTTTCGGAGATTTTTCCTAAGTCTTAGTGTACAGTTCAGTGTTACAGTGAACCAGTTTTGTGGTCTTCATTGCTCCACTATGCATAATCTTGTCAAGTGGTTTTGAGGTAATATTGGTGTGTGTTGGAGGTGTCTAAATACAAAGATGCAAGGTTGTATGTCTTTCGCGGTTGAAGATAATTTTGGCAGAGTATCGGGCTTTGTAATGGTAGTGTTACTGGTATAGAGTGCATATTGGAATACTTTGTATTCCACCACGGATGAATAATATGTTATGTGACTTTAATGAAGTGTTTACAGATGTCAAAAGTATGTGTAATCCAATTGGCAAGTGTTTTGGCGGTCCATGTGTTGAGTTGTGAATGAACAGTTGGTTCATTCAGTTATTGCTTCACCAGTTTTGCTATGTGGTGTCAACCTAAGGACGGTCATGCAAAGTTGAGATATGTAAGGAGTGGATTTATGGGAGTGATCATAGGTCATGTTGACCTATTTTGGAGGTGTACACATTTACGTTTATTCTGAAAGGCGTGTGTGTTAAATTTTCAGCTAACAGGTTATGTGGTACATGGTTCATGCAATTAGGCCAACCTAATTGATGTTTTGGTTGGTTACGGTATATATGCAATGTTAATTCATTGTGTGAAGGATGAGATGAGGTGTATGTGTAAGTGCAGAGTGTGTGTGAGAGATCTAGTGTAGTGTGAAGTGTGAAAGGTGTAGTGGTGAAGTATGAAGTGTGTTAAGTCAGTATTTAGAGCTTAATTGGAACAATATTTTTAACATGTTGTAGATGCATATTAGCAGTTCATTTTGGTAGTGAGCTACCATTTCTTCTATATTTTTATATTCTAAGCAGTGAGCCCTTGACAATGAGCCACCCACAATGAGCCATTCTTTCTTTTTGGATAGTGAGTCCACTTTTTGTATCAACATTGTAACCGGTTATAATATATTATGAGCTAATCCTCACCGTGGTTTTTCCCTTTCTAGGGTTTTCCACGTAAATCTAGTATTCTTGTGTTCTTTGATGTGATGGATGCTTTATATGTTCCTTTCTTTTACTGCAAGTTCAATATGATGCTTTGAATGAATGCTTAAGTTGATAAAGTGAATATTGATTCACCCCCTCTTAGTATTTCGAGTGTTCAACAATTAGTATTTATTGATTCACCCCCTCTTAGTATTTCGAGTGTTCAACAATTAGTATTAGAGCTTGGTTCCTTTAGTTGGCTTGATCACTGAGGTAGATCTTGGAGGTTGAACACATGGATACAAGGAAGTATCCTATCCCTCCAAAAGAGATTATCCCTAAAGGGTTTACTGGTGAAGATTATGAAGTTGATATGGAAGGAGAACTCAAGTCATCTCTTGATGATCTAGATAAAGCAAAATCTGAGAACAAAGATTTGAAAGAGAATCTTAAAGATAAAAATGAGTGTATCAAGAAGTTGAGAGAGAAACTCAATAAAGCTACAAAAAGATTCAAGGAAACAAATGAGCAGCTCAAGCAATCAAATGAAATAATCACTAATCTGAAAGTGCAAGTTGAAGAAGAAAAAAGAGTTGAAGACTACCTAAATGTCAAATTGAAAGATAAATCTGAAGAATGTTCAAAGCTTAAACAAGAGATTGTAACTTTGACATAAAATCTAGAGAAAGCAAATATTCAAGAATACAAATTCATGAAGAGCTCCACATTACTTGATGAAATGATTGCAAGTCAAAAGGCTTTAAAAGACAAAGATGGATTAGGGTTTGAAAAAGGAGAAAGTTCAAAGGAGAATCAGACTTCAAACAATGCTGAAAAGAAGAATGATAAGAAGAGCAATGTCAAATAGTTTCAAAACCAAAAGAAAGATTTCAAAAGACCTCGTATTAGACAACCTACTACACAAAGGTATTCATCTTTTAATGGTTATTGTTATTCTCATAATAAGTTTGGACATAGAGCTATAGAATGTAAAAGCATAATGAATCAAGATGTTCAATCATTTCTCAATCAGTGTTATACATGCAATAGATTTTGTCATAAAGTTAGTGAATGCATAAGTTAGATGATGGATGGTTACAATAGTGTATGATGTTTCAATCTTTCAATGGTTATTGTTATACATGTAATGGATTTGGGCATAAGGCTTTTGAATGTAGATCTAAAATGGCAAGTAAGCTTGTTCACCAAAAAGGTGTCATATGCCATAAATATAATAAATTAGGACACATAGCTAAGTGTTGCAAATCTAAGAATGTGAAATCTTTTGTTTCAAAAAAGGAGAGTAATCTGGTAAAGAAGATTGATCCAGTTGAAATGAAGAAGGAAATGAAAATGATCTGGAAGAAGAAAGAAGAGAGTGAAGTGAAAAGTGATTTTATGACAGCCCCTGGTGCAGATGTTTCCTCTAAAAACTAGATGAAGAGCTTTGGCTCTGGGGGAGTTTTAGTAGAATATATTTAAGCCCTCATCAAAGATGTGGTGTTGGTGCCTTTAGCACACTGGTACATGTGTAGATTGACATGGTTGATCTATTGGTGGTATCTTTAGTATGAAATATTTTGTTACAGATATTTGTGGAGTGATTGAAGTTGTCTATGATAACACAATGAAAGTTTGCCAGCTTTTTGACCTAACTCTTTCAACTACAATCAATGCATTTTTTGGTCATTGAAAAAGTGTTTATATGTGATTTCGCATTAGATTAATTTATTTATGAATGAGCAATTGAAGTGAAGTACAAAGAAAAGGTGATTTGAAGTGATCTTGAAGTGTTGTGTGAAACCCTACCAGCGAAGACTTATAAGGTATTTATCAGTCTCTTACTAAAACCTATTTTTAGAGAAGGTTCAAAATGTTTACTCAAGTTATTGATGTTTTAGAGTGACCAAGACCCAAATTTAAAAAGCATCCATATAAATCCATGGAGATGGACCCTAAAGGCGCATTTTCAAGGGTTCTATATGGTGTGATGCACACGGAAGATGTATGCATCTATATCCACACAAAAATTGAAGAATATGATCATACAAAGATAGTAAAATATTGGGTGAATGAGTTGACTGGAGATAATTTTGAACTAAAACCTGAATTTGAGAGTTTGATGGAGAATAAGTTGCATGTATGGAATAAATTTCCAAATTTCTTCTATGAGGATGAGTGGGTCAAATTTCTGCTCAATAGAATTCATGATAAGTTCATGTGGCTAGACATGTTGCACATGATAAACAAGGAAGCTATTAGGGTTGTTACAAGGTTATGCTCAAATGTACCAGTTTTGGCAATAAAGGTCATGAAAAATGATGTGGCAATGAAGCTCACTGGAGCGAAATTTGATAAATGTGCCCTAACAGTGAAGGATATAGTTGATTTGACAGTTAAGTATGCATCAATGATGATTGGGTATAAGAAATTTTATACAAATAGGAAGAACTCTGTGTCAGCTACCGTTATTCACACAACTCACTAAATGGTGAAGGAAGGTCTAGACATAGATTTGTGTGAAATCCTAAGACAACAGTTGATGGAGAACCTACACAAGACCAAATAATTAAGGTACCCCTTCCGATATGGTACCCTAGTTATCTATTTTCTATTTTACTTTCTTAGAGAAGTGCCCAATACAAAGAACATTGTATGGTTGGACAATATTCTAGTTGCTATTCAGATTAGAGACCACTTGAGAAGGTTAGGGAACCTAGAAACCCAGAAACTATGTTATGGGGTTTCTTCAAGACATTTCAAGGCAAAATGCAAGAGAGGTACAAATTTCTAAAAAGTGTAGTTGAAAAGTATAAGAATGATATAACCTTCATGGTTAGTAAAGATCACTGCATTATGGAAGCAATTGAACCCAAAATAGTTTGGGTTCTGAAGCTTGGATATGAAGTAACTGAAGCAAAGCTTATTGGTTTTGCTGAAGTTGTGCTGAGCAAACCAACAGATCCATTTGTGGAAAGATTTGGCACATATGCAAAGAAAACCAATTAGATGAATTTGGAAATGAACAAGAAAGATATTGAGAAGATGGAAACTTAGTTTGAGGAGATAGTGAACACTACTAAGGGTTATATAGAGAAATCAAAATCTAATATTGTTAAGCCGAGAGGGCATCGGTGTCTCAGATAATTCACCGACTTTTGATCTCGATCAGCTGGTCCTCTTTTATTTTGAGCCAGCTTTTTAGGAAAGCTGGTTTCATTGAAGTCTAACCGCAGACCATTACTGATTTAATTTTTCGAGAGCGAGCCCGAGCCTTTAATTCTAGCTCTGGCTTTGACAGATTTTGAAAGCGATGAAATGAAGTCGGGAAACTGGACTGTTTCATTGTTAACTTTTAAAGCCTTTATTTTGTTCCTGGCTTTGTCCGACTCGCTTTTTCGGTTTTGTTGGTCTTATTTATTTAGGTTCCTTCGGCTTTAGAAAGTGGTCTTTGTGATGGAGTTTTTGTTGAGTTTATAACGAACCGAACGGATTCACTGGAACTTCCAGTTTATCGCGACCGCTCACTTCGCTTTATTAGAAGATCTACGGACTGACCAGAACGAACCAACCCTAAACTTAAAGCGAGCCGATTTATTTCAGACCGATTCGCTGGTTCCGTTTTTACTTTTATTTTTATTTCATGGGTTTTTCCTTCCCTTTCTTTCCTTCTCATTGCTCTTCTTCTTCTTTTTGATGACGCTTCGGTTGTGGTTCGAACGGACGAACCCAAAACTTTGAGAAGCGATCTGGATTTGATTTGACTCTTGCTTCGCTTTGTTCGTTGTTCTCGCTTGCTCACGGTGTTTTGTTCCCCGCCTCTTTTGCATTTTGTTTCTCAGACCCTGAGCTGCCTAGTGACTTTGGAAGTATTGGTCGCTTCTCGCTTCCATTCTCCCCGGCCCGGACTCGACTCGCTAATTCCCCGGTCAGCCAGCTTTTAAGGACCGGGGATGTCGTTTTTGGGTCATGTTTTGTCTCGGTCCCGGTTCTGCCTGGACTTGTTTAAATTTTGCTTCCCATTCCCGTATTGGCTCCACCTCTGCCTAAGTTAAGTTTCTTTTTGGTAAAAGGCATGATATTAATGTTTTGTTTTAAACAAAAACCTTATTTTGCAGGATCAAATCGTGTGCATGAGGATATGTCTCAAGGATCTCGGCGGGAGTTTTGAGCTCAGTGGAAGGTCTCACCGACTCAGCAAGGTCTCACCGAAACAGAATGGGCCTTTGCCAAAGCAGAGTATCTTCGCCATAAGGTCTGGGCGACCATGGAGGGTCTCACCGAATACATTTGGTCTCGCCGACTGGGCACAGGGAGGGAGGTCTATTAGTAAGACCACAAAATGTCCTGGCGACAGCAAGGTTTGGCAAAGGAAGCTTCGGTCAGCATAAAGTCTTGCCGATGCAGAAGAGCTCGCGAAGAGGAAGCGGACGCGACAAAAGGTCTTGGCGAAGTGTAGGAGTCTCGGCGACGAGCGAGGAATGAAAGAAATGCGTGTCGATATAACTCAAGAGAAGTTTGGGCGACTACGAAGGAGCTCGGGGAGAAGAAGAAGACTTTTCCATAAGGTCACAACGATAAGTAATAGTCTCCCCGACACGAAAGATAAGGATCGAGGTCGCTATAATGTCTCCCCGACATATAGGGTCGCCACAAATGGATGAATTCGGTGCAACATCTGGCTGAAAGGCAAGGGTCATACCGAAGCCCGAAGAGAACAAAGAAAGTTCAGAAAGACTCGGAGCGAATACGGCAAGTTCGGTAGGATCTCTGTGACTCGCCAGAACCTCTCGCCGACTGGCCTGTGCTACGTCGACGGACTTGCAGAAAAGCGGATCTAGAGCAGAAAGAAAGCCGAGCAAGGAAGAAGATGAAGCCATAAGTCAAGGGGACAACTATGAGGTTTGCTAACAGGGGTTGCTCGACATTAATGGGGATATTTTGGGGCACCCAAAGCGGCTCCGCTGGAGGTCAAGAATGTACACGGAGGCGTAGAAGTTATGGCGGTAGATGCAAAAGATCTACAGATCTTTCTAGAGACGATCTTTGCCGGCAGAGACGGTGAGGAGGGCGCATAGAATGCAGAACCGACTCCCTTCAAAAGGATCTGAGCGCCGACTTCCTGACAGAACGGGATATTTTGTAAACCCTAAAACGGGTGCCGACCTTCTCTTCAGGAGAAGATGTATATATGGCATGCTTGCCTTTTTGTAAAAGGTTCCAAAAATTTTGAATGTTCTAGAATTTTTAGTGTTAGCACTTCTAGATTAGAATTTTTAGAGTTAGAATTGTTAGGAGTTAGTTAGCTAGCAAAGGGAGATCGAGTTGCATCTTGATTCTCAGTAATGAGAGCTTCTCTTGTCTTCTTGGTTAGCGGTTAGATTTCAGTACAAGCTGTAATGTATTTTCAAAGTTCTTCTAGTGTAGATGGAAGCAGTCTGAAGACACAGGTTTTTTGTACACTGGTGATTGTGCCAAATTTGTAAATGTTGCTTATCTGTCTAACCCACAGTAGAAGCAACCAGATTCGAATCTACTTCATATTATGTTCCAGAACGGTATTTATCTAAAATTAATCATTTGATTTTGAAATATTTCAAGGAATGAAATCTCATTTATGTCTTGCTTAAATGCTAGTTTGTAATCAGTTATTAAAATCAGCATTGTCAATGAATGCAACTATGTGTTGATCACTAGTTAATTTCGTTCTTCAGTTTTAGTTAGCAAATTCCTTGAAGTTAGCAAAGTCTGGTTAAGGTTGAATGAACTATTGTTCTTTTCTATTTCAACACCCTGATCCATTTTTTTTATATATTTCTTTAAAACCCCTGGTTAGTATAGGATTTATTTCATGTTTGATCTTGGAGCAATCCAGAAGCCCAACACCAACAGGCCCCTTGAATATTACTATTGCATTGACCACTGAGTAACATCAGCACAGTTGAGATCCAACTACTAAGACCTTGGGAGCTAAGGCATTCATGTGCTGCCTTTCTCTTTCAGGAGAAACAGAGTAGCAATATTCTGTTTAGCATTGTTGTGGTGCCAAAATCCCCATCAACAGGAAACTGGTGCTAGAAGGAGGGCCTAGAAGGGCAAGCTGGATAAAACTGGATCATCCTCTTCAGAAAGACCCCATAGAGTTCTTCAATCAACTGGGAATCCATCATCTTTCATAGAACTCAAGACCCCAACAAGACATAAACATCACAGAACTGGGGCAACCATTATTCCACCCTTATTAGCTCCGCTCACTCCACCAGGATTTTCACCCATACCTCAGTGGATACCCATCAATCCACTTGCCAATTCATCTCAATTGTCATTACAGCTAGTTCAACCCATACAACAGCTGGCTCAACCACCACCACCGCCACCAATGGAATTTTTCCAAAATAATCCCTCTCCATTGGGGACTATTCCTGGAGGTTTTCACGACCTATCCAAGAACCCTAAGAAATTATGCCCTAAGTATTTTCATGCTGAATCAAGGAGTGTTGAAGAATGCATACATGCTTTCAAGGATGCATGTACCTAAGCTCAAATAGCTCATCATGACGTAGTTTGTAGGTTGTTCCCTTATTCCTTGGGAGACATGGCATATAACTGGTATCTCAATCTTCCTCAAGGCTCTATTTTGTCCTGGACATATTTGGAAAATGCTTTTATCAATTAGTTTAGAGTCTATGTGGACCTAGCTCTTCTGTATCACCAATTCGCTACCATAAGGAAGGAACCAGGTGAATCTTTGCCTTTATTCAATACTAGGTTCCAAAGAATGTATAGGAGGCTGAAGGATCCCTATCTAGTTACCAAGGACAGTGCCATTCAAGCATACTTTAGGGTTATAGACCCTTTGCTGGGATTGTTCTTACAAAGAACTTATCTGCCAGCGGATATTGATACCCTGTCCAAGGTTTATCATTTAGCCATTAAGTTGCAGCAACAGACCAACTCTCAACCAGGTTGGGGGGGAGGTTTTCCTTTAATCGGGTATCACACGCCTAGTACACCCCCTTTATTCAATACCGTTCCAGGAGTGTCTCCTTCCCACTATGGGCCTAGGTCTGAATTGCAGACTCAACCTCCTGTCACATTCTTTGCTACTGAAACTTCTGATCTCTTTCAACAACTGTAGGTTCCTTCAAGTTCTCACGGTCTTCATAACCAAGTTGGAACCACAAGCCATGTTGATCAGCCACTTATTGCTAAGGCTGTTGAAAGTGAAAAGACTACTCAGCTTACCAATGAAGTAGAAACCTTGAAGAAAATGTTGTCCCAAGTCACTAATGACATGGCTCAACTTCGGTTGAACCCTTCTCAGAACCAGGGTAATTACCCCAATTAGAACAACAACAACCAGGGTACCTATCAGAATAACAACTACAACCAAAGAGGTTACCAAAACCAAAACAGAGGGTACAACCAGAGGCCGAATAATAACAGGCAATGGAATACACGGCCTAATAACGGTGGAGTCCCTCACAACTATCAAGCAAATGAGGAGAGGTCACATATTGCAAATGTGGCCGACCTCAACTTCATGACCAATTGGTGTAGGTTGCATGATACTGCAACCCATTCTGAGGTAAACTGCCCTCAAATGGAGAAAGTGGTCAAGATGGCACATGAAGATGCCCACACCTTCCAAGGGAATTCCAACAAAGGAGGTGACTCAGCGGATACTACAATGACGTATGAGCTTTTCGAGGAGGAACCCTCATTCCCAAGGCAAAAAGAGAATGAACTAGAGGAGGATTCATATGATGCCCAAGCTTTTTAGATGAAGGGAGGACACTTCCTGAGAAATCAAGGTAAGGGGCCATTCACTACATCAGCACCTCTTAACCACATGGTGCCCCCAAATCAAGGCGCTGATAACAATCCTCCCCCACCAAAAGGCCCGCCTGATTTCCATGGCAAGGGTGATTCCTTTGGTATTTCCAAAGGTACTGGTAGTTCTAATCTGGAATTTGATATTGTTTCTGAGATGCAGAAACAGAAAACTTCTTTGTCATTCTTTGACATCTTGAAGTGGTGCACTGCCCAAAGGGAAATAGTGCTAAAAGCCTTAGAGCAAGCCGACAAGTTGAAAGGAAAGAGTAGGATGACACCTGTTGGGGACGTGAATGCAACCTTATACAAAAATAAGGTAGGTACTCTGCCTTTCCTCTTAAGTTTAAGAATTTCAGGCAAGAACTTGCATAACTGTTTATTGGACTCAAGGGCTTCAGGAAATGTCATGCCATTTTCTGTGTGTAAGAAGTTGGGATTGGACCCTATTCATACCAATAAGAAGGTCATTCAACTTGACAAAATAGAGGTCAATGTGGTAGGGGAATTAAGAAACATACACGTTCAAGTAGGATCAGACTCTAGGATCCTAACAAACATAGACATCCAAGTGGCAGACATTCCTGAGACCTATGGTATGCTGCTAAGCTGAGATTTGATGAAGAATTTAGGGAGATATCTTTCCCTTGACTTCTCACATATGTGGCTATCATGGAAAGGGATTCCTAATCAGATCAGGATTGAGAGTGAGCCTCGCCTCAAGCATATCATTACTGAGTATGATTGCCACAATGAGGTAGCCTATTTCAAAATTGAAATAGGTGTGTATAAAAGAGATGAAGCTTTAACCTTTTCTGTTCTTGATCCTAAAGAGTAGCCAATACCAGAGTTCCCTGATTCTATAATTAATCAGAACCAACAAGCTTTGATCAGAAAATTGTAGCAAGATCAGTTGGTCTTGGGGGAAAATGTAGATTTACAAATTCTCCTGCTCCCCAATTGGTGCAGGGTACAATATCAAAACCACTCTGAAATAACTTGTCAACCCTGCATTGACATTTTAAAACATTTTTCCCAAGCTGAGGAAGCTGGCACAAGTTTCCCTAAAACCACTACAGACTGCTTCTCATTTGAGGCCAAACAATCGATCATGTTAACTAGGGATACAACACTTGCAAAAGAAATCCCTCTTCAAATTGAACCTACCCTAGACACATGCCCAAATCAGCACACTGATGAGGAGCATTCCCAAGATTTGATTGACACCCCTGCATTCCCAAATATACCAGAACCCAAGGGGTTGACTAAAGACACTAGTGATTGTCAGAAGGATAGTCACGGATCAGAGGCTATAACTAAACATGAATTGGAAACCGTCCCTAATGAACTTGCACAACTTTCTTTCCTTATGCCTGGTGCAAAAGATCAAGCCACCCCAATTGGGAATCATCTAACTCAAGCACCCGTGAAAACTTTAAAAAATTTAATTCCTGCTTGTGATCATTTGTGGACCCTTACCTTTGATGGATCCAAGTCCAAGACCGATTGTGGTGTTGGAATTGTGCTAACCACCCCGAAAGGGAAAGTTTTCTTTGCTTCTTATAGGTTGCAATTTGGATGCACTAATAATGTAGCCGAATATGAAGCTCTGGCACGGGGATTAATGTTTGCACACAAGAAGAAGGTCACGGCCTTGGTTGTCAAGGGAGATTCAGAAGTTGTGGTCAACCAGGTCCGCAGTCAGTATACATGTCACAACAGAAGGCTGGCAGCATACAGAAATAGGGTATGGAACCCGATCGAAGACTTTGATGCCTTTGGGATCAGCTTAATCCCTAGAGAAGAAAATAAGGTGGCTGATTCATTGGCAGTTGCTGCAAGCACCTTGGAACCTATGCAAGGCTCCAAGTTTAAAAGATTTTCAGTTGAACTGATGTCCACCCCAGTTGTTCCTGACAATATTAAGAATTTCTAGGTCTTTGAGGATGATCAACACATTCTGGCATTCTTGGCAAGCTCAGATGTCTTTGAAGGGCAAATTATTGATGAGTCTAACATAGATCAAGGGGATTGGAACCCTGAAGAATGTGATACAGAAGGGGTGCTTAATCTGAAAAGTAATAACATTCCCAAGGGAATGGTTGCTCTTGAGAGAATCTTTGACTCAGATCTGAGGGCTCGAGAGAAGGCATCAGTTGAAGAAAAGGGAGGAGAATATGACAGTTAATCTGGCTAATTCTGGCCCTGCAAGGAATGTCTACATAGGGAAGGCCTGCCCTAAAGCAATCAGGGATGACATATTAATGGCACTAAAAAAGGATATTGTTGCGATAGCTTTGGGATATGAGGACCTCCAGACATTTGATGCTTCGGTTATGACTCACACTATTCCCTTAAAGCCCGAAGCTAAACCCTTCAGACAAAAGCAGCGCCCTGTTAATGCTTTGATTGAACCATTGATCTATAAAGAGGTTCAGAAATTGCTGTCAGTAAGGATAATCTTCCCTGTGCGCCATTCAACATGGGTGGCTAACTTAATCCCTGTTCGTAAGAAAAGCGGGGAGATCATACTATGCGTTGACTTCAAAATTTTGAATAAAGCCTCAGAAAAGGATAATTACCCACTTCCTTCTCCGGATGAGGTTCTGAAGACCGTCAACGAATCTCAAATGATGTCATTCTTGGATGGTTACTCTAGATATAATCAGGTTATGGTCGACTTTGAAGACAGGATGAAGACGAATTTAACTACCAAGTGGGGGACGTTTGCATACAGAAGGATGCCTTTCGGTATGATAAATGCTGGAGCAACTTTCCAGCGTGCCATGGATATAGCTTTCAAGGATTTGATTGGAAAATGCATTATTGTTTACATTGATGATTTGACAGTATTCTCCAAGGATAGATTGAATCATGTTGCAAACTTAGCCAAAGTTCTCGAAAGGTGCATCTAGTATGGAGTCTCCTTAAATCCCAAAAAGTGTGTGTTCGGAGTTTTTGAAGGGAAGCTCTTGGGACACATAATTTCAGAAAGAGGAATATCCATCGACCTGGATCGAGTTGAGTCCATTCTCAAGATAGCCAGGCCAGGAAGCAAGAAGGAGATGAGATCCTTCTTTGGAAAGATCAACTTCGTGAGGAAGTTTATCACAGGCTTTGCAGAAATCGTGAATCCCTTAAACGATTTGATTAAGAAGGATGCCAAAATAGAGTGGAGAGATGAGGCGAAGGTGGCATTTGCTCAAGTCAAGCAATCCATATCGGAAGCTCCAGTCCTCACCAGCCCTGATTACTTGAGGCCATTTTACATTTACTCTTTTGCCTCCAAACATTCGTGCACAGCTGTATTAACTCAACGAGGAGAAGAGTAAGAGAAAAGGCCGTTTGCTTTCATGAGTTCTCCCTTCAAAAATGCTGAAGTTAAATATTCTCCTCTTGAGAAGCAAGCTTTTGCGATGGTCCGAGCTGTCAAGAAGTTTAGGCATTACATTCTCCGAAGTTAGATTATTGCAGTAGTCCTTGACGCTGCTGTCAAGTCCCTACTTATGCAGAGCGAATTGGGAGAGAGAAAGGGGAAGTGGATGGCCATCTTGCAAGAGTTTGATTTAGAGATACACCCTATGAAACTTGTTCGAGGGTTGGGTCTGTCTAAATCAATGGCTGATGCTGGTGACAATGTTATTTGTCAACAATATACTACTCAGTCCTTCTCAAACAACCCGTGGTATGCTGATCTTATTTGTTTCATGTTTAACAATCATTGCCCGAAGGGAATGAACGCCACTCAGAGGAGAGCCCTAAGACTAAAAAGCTCACATTACATGTTTAAAGGAGGGCTCCTATACAGAAGGAATTTCGAAGGAGTGTACTTAAGATGCCTTGATCATCAAGAGGCCAAGCAGGTGATCTATGAGTTTCATGGGAAACATGGCATGAGTCATGGGTCTGCAAATTCATTAGCACATCGGATCGGAGGATCTGGTTACTACTGGCCCAATGTATTCAAGGATGCCCATCAGCATGTGAGAACATGCCACACATGTCAGATTGTTGCACCAAGGGAATGCCATGCAGCCATGCCATTACAGCCCGTCTACGAGGTGAGACCCTTTGCCCAATGGGCATTGGATTTCATTGGGGTTATTAACCCAAACTCTACTGCAGGGCACAAATTCATCTTGACTGCTACTGATTACTACACAAGATGGACAGAGGCTATGCCTTGCAAAAATAGCACAACAGAGGTAGTGATCAAGTTCCTCACCAAATGCATCACTACAAGGTTTGGAGTACCCTTCGCTCTCGTATGTGACGATGGTTATGCTTTCTCTTCTGCTGAGTTTATTTCCCGCGCATATAATCACAAGATTGTTTTGAAGTATTCATCAAATTATTATCCGCAAGGCAATGGAGTTGTAGAGTCAACCAACAAGAACCTCTTAGGGGTCATCAAGAAGCTGTTAGAACATAACCCTAGAGACTGGCATACCCAGCTGAGATTCACACTATGGGCAGATAGGACTAGGATTAAGGCCGCCTTAAACACCTCACCATTCAAGCTGGTATATGGCCAAGAGCCTGTCTTTCCCATCGATCTTCAAATACCTATCCTTGAGTTCATGCAGAAGTTTTACTCCAGTGACAATAGGATAGAAGTTAGATTAGCTACTTTGTTGAAGTTAGAAGAACAAAGAGATGTTGCATTGTAGCAATTCTTTAAACATCAGGCTGTTGTCATGTTGAACGCTGGTTTGACAAAAGAGCCAACATAAAAACTTTTAGGATATCAGACCTAGTGCTGCTATGGGACAAAGCCAATGAAAGGAAGGGCAGTCATTAGAAATTCGACAAACTTTGGCTAGGTCCTTATCAAATTGTTGAGATCTTAGGAGAAAATGCTTTCCGATTGAGTAGTTTAACCGGAGAACCTGTCCCCTTACCTATCAATGGACAGTTTCTTAAACACTATTTTGAATCATGAGGTTGGTGTTTGGTTTGGATAGGTAGAGTATTTATATAAATAATTTCTACTTGTAAATAATCCCTGTGTATAGTCTGTCGTTCTTTGTGTAAATAATGTGGCTCTTGTTTGTAAATAGTTTGTTGTTTATTTGCTTTCCTTCTTGTTCTTTCCTTCCGTTGCCTTTGTTCTTTGTATTGTTATTTGGGTTTGATCTGTTTCCTTCCATCTTTGGAATGGTGGTTGTTATCTGAAGCATACTGTGGTCATTAGGAGAGAAGTGGTTTAGATATTTTCAGGTTCTCTGATTGGAAGATTTTGTCCTCAATTCGTTGTTTCATTATCATTTTCAATAAAAATTGTGGAAAGTTTTGAAACAAGGTGCTAAGTAAGTAACCTTCATCAGCTCCCCTGAATCTGCCGCAAATAATTAAAGATCATCTCCTCTTATAAGGGTATATTTGTCCTAGGACTATGGTGTTGTAAGATTTGAGTGAAAAATTCGATCTCCCAAGTGTTGTTATGAGGTCCATGGTAGTTTTCAACCCAGATCAGATGTCAAACATCTGACATATTGAAAAGAAAAAAGAAGAGAATTAAATAAAATATCTGAAACTCCAAAAGAAAAGAAAAGAAAAGAATTATCAAAAGAAGGGGAGTCAATATGAATGGGTGATTCCAATATCTCTACCGGGGCTATGGACGCCTGACTTGCAGTAGAGCAATGCTGTGAGAAAACTAGAGGTATCTCCGTCGGGGCTATGGACGCCTGATTGGCAGCGGAGCAATGCCCGGGATATCATTGCACAAAGGAAATCAACTCATGTAGCTCAAATCTTACACATTGTTGTCTGAAAGATGAGGAAAACTTTATAAAAGAGTGATGCACAATCAAGCACACACAGATTTGGGGGTGGCCGTTGATGGACTTACATTTGAGATTCTAGCTCTACCTTGCTTGTTATAACTGACCCAATTGGAATTGTGATATTCATGAACCAAGAGTTCTAGGCAGTTGAATCCTTCAGATTCATGAAAATGGTTAAACCATTTTCCCAGCCGAGTCGCCATTTGTTATGCCCTACATAACCACCCCCACTTTGATCTGGATCAAAATGGGTCCAACTTTTTCTATTTTTTTCCCTTTGGCCTTTGGTTTTATGCCTTTGGCGTTTTCCTTTCGAATTTTTGTCGGAGGCAGAATCGGGACCAATACCGGACTTGGAAATTCCTTATAAGGTTCGGGTCTTGTTCTTACCCCGGTTCCAGTTCCAACAAACCTTGCTTTTCATTTTCTTTTGTTCTTTGTCAGAGTCGGGTCTGGGACCAAGTTCAGAATGTTGAACTTTCTTAAAGTTCCTCATTTTGGTTTCGTCCCGGGTCCAACCCTGCCCTTTTCTTTCTTCTTTGTTGGTCTTGGTCATTTCGTGTCCTCTGCCTTGGGTGTTTTCTTTTCAGCCTTGGGGCATTTTGTTTCCTTTTCTTTTCCTTATTGTTTTGGCGGACCTAGAACAGGAACAGATTTCGAACGTGGAACTTCTTCCAAGCTTTGTTTTTTGTTCTTTCCCTGGCACCCGTTCCGTCGCTTTGGTCTTTTTTGCCTTGTGTATCTTTTTGTGTTGTTCCACCGAACTCGAAACCAGAACGAAATTTGAACCCTAAAACTTGGAAAAGTTTCTGGTTCGGATTTGGTTCCGGTCCCGATTCTGCTTCGTCCCGTTTTTTTACTTTTTGTTTCTTTTGCTTTGTCGTGGGGTTTTTCCTTCCCCTTTTCTCTTTCTTTCTGTTCCTTTCTTCTTCCTTTTTTGGATGACATCGGAGGCGGGTTCGAAACGGAATCTGAACCCGAAACTTGGAGAAGTTTCTGATTCGGATTTGGTTCCGACCCCGGTTCCGCCTTGTTCGTTGCTCTGCTCCGGCTTCACCGGTGTTTTGTTCCCATCCTTTTCGTTTTGGGGTTTCCTCGCGGACCCGGAGCCGGGTCGGGGGGTGAACTCGGGAAGTATTGATCATTTCCCTTGCTCATTCCCTCCCCGACTCTGGCCCTGGTTCCTGTTTTCTTTTGACCCCGCCCCCACTAGTTTTTGAAGGACTAGGGATGTCGTTTCTGGGTCATGTTTTGTCCCGGTCCCGATTCCGTCGGGACTTGTTTAAATTTTGCTTCCCATTCCCGTATTGGCTCTGCCTCTGCCTGAGTTAAGTTTCTTTTTGGTAAAAGGCATGATATTAATGTTTTGTTTTAAACAAAAACCTTGTTTTACAGGATCAAATCGTGTGCATGAGGATATGTCTCAAGGATCTCGATGGGAGTTTTGATCTCGGTGGAAGGTCTCACCGACTCAGCAAGGTCTCACTGAAACAGAATGGGCCTTCACCAAAGCAGAGTATCTTTGCCATAAGGTCTGGGCAACCACAGAGGGTCTCACTGAATACATTTGGTCTCGCCGACTGGGCACAGGGAGGGAGGTCTATCGGTAAGACCACAAAATGTCATGGCGACAGTAGGGTTCGGCAAAGGAAGCTTCGGTCGGCATAAAGTCTCACCGACCGAAAGAGGTCTTGCCGATGCAAAAGAGCTCGCGGAGAGGAAGCAGACTTGCCAAAAGGTCTTGGCGAAGTGTAGGAGTCTTGGCGACGAGCGAGGAATGAAAGAAATGTGTGTCGGTATAACTCAAGAGAAGTCTGGGAGACTATGGGGGAGCTTGGGGAGAAGAAGAAGACTTCGCCATAAGGTCACAGTGATAAGTAACAGTCTCCCCGACACGAAAGATAAGGATCGGGGTCACTATAATGTCTCCCCGACATATAGGGTCGCCACAAATGGATGAATTCGGCATAGCGTCTGGCCGAAAGGCGAGGGTCACACCAAAGCCCGAAGAGAATAAAGAAGTTCAGAAAGACTTAGAGCGAATACGGCAAGTTCGGTAGGATCTCTGTGACTCGCCAGAACCTCTCATCGATTGGCCCGTGCTACATCAACGGACTTGCAGAATAGCGGATCTGGAGTGGAAAGAAAGCCAAGCGAGGAAGAAGATGAAGCCGTAAGTCAAGGGGACAGCTGTGGGGTTTGCTGACAGGGGTCGCTCAGCATTAATGGGGATATTTTGGGGCACCCAAAGCGGCTCTGCTGGAGGTCAAGAATGTACACGGAGGCATAGAAGTTATGCGGTAGATACAAAAGATCTATAGATCTTTCCAGAGATGATCTTTGCCGACAAAGATGGTGAGGAGGGCGCATAGAATGCAGAACTGACTCCCTTCAAAAGGATCTGAGCGCCGACTTCCTGATAGGATGGGATATTTTGTAAACCCTAAAATGGGTGCCGACTTTCTCTTTAGGAGAAGATTTATATATGGCATGCTTGCCTTTTTGAAAAAAGGTTCCAAAAATTTTGAATGTTCTAGAATTTTTAGTGTTAGCACTTCTAGATTAGAATTTTTAGAGTTAGAACTGTTAGGAGTTAGTCAGCTAGCAAAGGGAGATCAAGTTGCATCTTGATTCTCAGTAATGAGAGCTTCTCTTGTCTTCTTGGTTAGCGGTTAGATTTCAGTACAGGCTGTAATGTATTTTCAAAGTTCTTCTAGTGTAGATGGAAGCAGTCTGAAGACACAGGTTTTATGTACACTAATGATTGTGCCAGATTTGTAAATGTTGTTTATCTGTCTAACCCACAGTAGAAGCAACCAGATTCGAATCTACTTCATATTGTGTTCTAGAACGGTATTTATCTAAAATTAATCATTTGATTTTGAAATATTTCAAGGAATGAAATCTCATTTTGTGTCTTGCTTAAATGCTAGTTTGTAATCAGTTATTAAAATCAGCACTGTCAATGAATGCAACTATGTGTTGATCACTAGTTAGTTTCGTTCTTCAATTTTAGTTAGCAAATTCCTTGAAGTTAGCAAAGTATGGTTAAGGTTGAATGAACTATTGTTCTTTTCTGTTTCAACACCCTGATCCATTTTTTTTTTATATTTCTTTAAAACCCCTGGTTAGTATAGGATTTATTTCATGTTTGATCTTGGAGCAATCCAGAAGCCCAACACCAGTAGGCCCCTTGAATATTACTGTTGCACTGACCACTGAGTAACATCAACATAGTTGAGACCCAACTACCAAGACCTTGGGAGCTAAGGCATTCATGTGTTGCCTTTCTCTTTCAGGAGAAGCAGAGTAGCAATACTCTATTTAGCATTGTTGTGGTGCCAAAATTGCCATCAATAGGTACTCCAGGTACAAGAAAGTTAGTTAGGACCTTTGTCCCCTCTCCCACTATTCCTAAATCCTCCAGAACAAAGGCTACAGGAAGTTCAAAGAAGAAAGAAGCATCTGGCCCATCTATACAACAAATTCCCCCTAAGAGGAGAAGAAAAAAGCCACGAAAGAGAGATACATTAGATGTGAGGATGAAGAAGATGTAGAAGAAGAAGGACCACAATTAATCCAGAAGAAGAAGTCTCAAGCCACTATGGAAGAGACAAGTGCAAAGAGAACAAAAGTGGATATTATTGACTCTGAAAGTGAAGAAGTGGAGAAAGAAAAGAAAGGTTATGTTTTTTAGAGAAGAGAAAAGAGTTCAACAGAAGGAGAAAAATATCCTAAAGGTAAGGGGAAGAAGAAAGAAATGAACCCTCTGGCAAGGGAACATAGCCCCTTGAAATTTGAAGCATTGTTTAATAGTATTTCTGAATTTGGTCTTTTGGAAGAGATAGTTAAAATGTATCTAGATTTGAATGATGAGGATAAGGAAAAGATTGAAGAAGCTATAGTCAAGTTTATGGTCACATTTGACACTAGCCTAGACAAGATTGAGGATCAATTGCCTAATGCCCTAAAAAATGTTTTATCTGCAAGAAGGCAAGAAGTTATTAAAGAGGATTGAAAGATAAAGGCATTTGCCTTGAAGAAGATTAATTCTTCACTATCTCCAGAAGACAAACGCAAATTGTCTAAAATGTACAACAAGAAATTCAAAACAAAATAAATTCAACACTCTTATGGGTAGATATAAAGAAGATATTGAAAAATTGAAGAATGAGACTCTATGAAAGGTTAAAGATCTTGCTAAAGGGTTGGGGGTCCGTTTGGATATTGGAAATCAAATGCAGCATAATACATCTATTCCGACAAGCAATGAACTTGATATTGAACAAAATGAGCATGTTCCTAAAGATGAGAATGTACAGGAAGACATGGTTACAAATACCCCTCCAATTGTGGAGAATGTTGTTAAAGGATGCCTTAAAGAGAGGGGAAGCTCAAAATTATCAGAATTTTCCTCCTTCGGATATGAAGAAAGATAATGAGTAGAAAGAAGAAGAAAAACAAGAAGTATTAAAGAAGACAAAGGCACAAAAAGATGAAAACTTACCTCCTTTGGATGGTGAGAAGTCTGCATAAGAAGAGAAGAATGTTGAAGCATGTTCTAGTAGTGGTGAGAAAGAGAAGAGTGAGAAGAAGGAAGGAGAAAATGCTAAATTGTTGGTGAATCCTCTAGAACCTCTAAGATTCATTGAAGGATCTACTAGATATGTAATTGCAATTTGAACCGATGGTATCTGCACAACTCCTACATATTCCAATGTAGCAAGGTCAAGTAGATATGAGCAATATTTCTCCCCTACACAAGTTACATCTTGGTGATGTTTTTCATGCCTCCGCAAGGAAGGAAATATTGCAAACACACCAAAAGAGTGTAGAGTTGATTGAGGAAGTAGTTAATGTATTGCAAGAAGGTATTATCGGTGCAACTATAGATAATTCTCTCTCTAGAGTATAAAATTTGAAGTTTTTAGATTCCTTTAATGAATATTCTACTGGTTTGGAAGAGAAATTGGAAAATAAAATGGAAAATAAGGTCAATGATAAGAGATTGACTAATATTTATGATAAATGTAGTGTTACACATGCAAAGTTGCAATGAAACTTAAAAGACGTACAAAAATGCTTGGAAGAAACAATATTTTTGTTTCAATTTTGCTTGAAATGGCCTAATCCCACAGGTAGCATAAAAGATCAAATGGACTCAATTGAGTCACAAATAGCTCAGGCCTTCGATGCTTATGATTTTACTAATGATATAGATGGTGCAACAAGGGCAACAATTGAGAATCTACATGGTCAACTCTTCCTACTGCAAGAATAGAAAGAAAATATCATAATGTGGTACAACCAACTCAAAGATTTGGTAAGTCCAAGACTTACAACCTTAACTAGAGTTTTAGCAAATGCAGAGAAGGTGACACAAGAATTTGGTGCCTAGTTCCCCATATGAAGGAGAAGATCTCCATACTCAATTTGAGAGTTAGTGTGGTATTCTTGCCTTTGCTAAGAAGGATTGAGAGATAGGAAAGAAGGACTAGGAGGCACTACTTGCCAAACTAAAGGCGTCCAACAAGGGTATTTTACCCTCTGATAGTTGAAGGTGTACATTTTTGTTTTGTTTATGCAATTTTCTAATTTGAATGCATATATGCAGAAGTAGTCGATGGTGTTGCAGTACAATTTTGGTCATTTTTTATGGATAATATTGCTAGGGGGAGCCACTTTGATGTAAATATCTCCCAAGGGAAAGATTGATTGGAGAAGTTTGTTGTGTATAGGATATAAGTAGTAAGGAGGAGTTACTCTCATGTATCTATATATATGTCAGGGGGGGTATGTATGTATGTATGTATCGTGAGCTTTTTGTCCTTGATATCAAATGGGGAGAGTAGTTTTGGTGTAGTTTGAGCAGTTTTGGAAAATGAGAATGTGTGGCCATCAATAAAAGAGGGGGGGATTGTTGGAGACTTGAGTTGTTAAGGGAGATTTTTAGCAACATGAGCATGATGTATGGATGGAGATTGAGTGATCATGACAATGTATGGTGTTTTTATTGATGGCAACCCATGGTAGAAATGCAAAAGTATTGGTTCGATGAAGACCATTTGCTTTGGAGATTTTTCCTAAGTTTTTGGAACAATGAGGAGATGTCATTGATGTTATTGTTGGCAACATGAGCATGTACAATAGGAACAAGGTATATTATTATGTGTTGTACCATTGTCATTGATGAAAACATTGTATCTTGGCGTGAAGACTTTGGTGCAAATCATCTTGGTCGGCTCTAACATCCCAAAACATGTTAGAATTCTTTTACTTTGATGTTTGTGGAAGATAATTTTGCAAGACGGTTTGATCCGGTGAAGCTACTTGTGATGGAAATTGACTAAGTGTCAATTCTAATAATTTTGTGTAACAGTGCAGCTAGATTTTGGGTCTGCATTGGTCTGCGAATTAACATTTCACTCTACGGTTCTAGTATGTTTTTGTTGGTTTTTAGAAGCATATAATTCCAAAATTCCATCTTTTTTTAGCTTTCGGTTTGAAAGATATGAATGGAAGAAGTCCAGTCTGACATATTACAATCATTTCTTGTATAGTGCATGTGAGTAGGAGAGTCTGCACTTCTTTTCAGATAGGATTTTGGCTTTGTAGTTCTAAGAAGATGTTGACATATTTCAATAGAGTGTGAATTCTAGATGGCATAGCATTTTGAGGTATGCATGTCCAAATATGGGTATACAATTAAAGAATTTTTGTATTAGGTCTTATGTGGTGCCAACCTAATAGATGTGAAGGTATGCAAAGATTAATTAAGTATTGCGGAGTTATGTGGGAGTTGTTATAGGTCCATGCCGACCTATTTCAAATTGTTTTAACCTGATTGAATCTTGGTGTGAGGTGTGTGTGGAAGGATTTGAGCCGACAAGTTATATATTGTCTATTTTGTATGATATATCTAATTAGGTTGGCCTAATTGATATTATGCTTAAAGCGAATATATATGATAGATCCTTTTTGGTGTTTTGATGAATGCAAGACATGTATGTGATGTGAATTGAGTGAATATTATCAAAGCATTGTGAATTTAATATGTGAATTTTGAGTAGAATGATAGAGTGATGCAAATGCAGAGGAAAGCAATGTGTTAGATAAAAATCAAATGAAGTGTGTAAAGTCAGTTTATTGAGTTTCATTGGAGCTGTAATTCATGTATATGATAGATACAATTGTAATAGTTCAATCTAGGTTGTGAGCCACAAACTTTCTTCTACCTCTTTGTCTCTCGGTGGACAATGAGTCCACCTACAGTGAGCACTTCTGTAAATATACTATAACCAGTTATAATATATTGTGCGCTGATCCTCAATGTGGTTTTTCCCATTTTGGCTTTTCCACCTAAAAATATTAGTGTTCATGTGTTATGTGATGTTGTTGGATGTTTCGTGCATTCTTTCATTACTATAATTGAATACGCTATATGGATTGGTTGATTAAATGTTTGCAAGGTTTAAAAGAATATTGATTCACCCCCCTCAGTATTTCAAGTGTTCAACATAAGTCTTGATGTACAGTTCAGTGTTACAATAAACTAGTTTTGTGGTCCGTATTGCTCCACTATGTAGAATCTTGTCAAGCAATTTTGAGGTAATATTGGTGTGTGTTGGAGGTGTCTAAAATAAAAGTTGCAAGGTTGTGTTTCTTTCACAATTGAAGATAATGTTGACTGAGTATCAAGCTATGTAATGGCAGTGTTACTAGTATAGAGTGCATATTAGAATGTTCTACATTCCACTGCAGATAAATAATATGTTATGTGAATTTGAGGAAGTGTTTACAAATGTCAGAAGTATGTGCAATCCAAGTGGCAAGTGTTTTGGTGATCCGGGTGTCAAGTTGTGAATGAACAATTGGTTCATTCAGTTATTGCTTCATAAGTTTTGCTATGCAGTGTTGACCTAAGGATTTTGGGGTTGTACAGAGTTGAGGTATGTAAGGAGTGGATTTATGAGAGTGATTATAGGTCATTTTTACATGTTTTGGAGGTGTTCACATTTTGGTTTAGTCTGCAAGGCGTGTGTATTAAAGTTTTAAGCCTACAAGTTATGTGGTACACGGTTCATGCAATTAGGCAGACCTAATTGATGTTTTGGTTGGTTGCGGTATATATGCAAGGTTAATTCATTGTGCAAAGGATGAGATGAGATGTATGTGTAAGTGCAAAGTGTGTGTGTGTGAGATCTGATGTAGTGTGAAGTGTGAAAGTTATAGTGGTAAAGTATGAAGTGTGTTAAGTCAATATGTAGAGCTTAATTGGAACCGTATTTTTGGCATGTTGTAGATACACTATTAGCAGTTCATTTTGGCAGCGAGCCACCCTTTATTCTATATTTTTCTATTATGTATAGTGAGCCCTTGACAATGAGCCACTGACAGTGAGTCATCCTTTCTTTATGGATAGTGAGTCCACCTTTCTGTATCAACATTGTAACCAATTATAATATATTGTGAGCTAATCCTTACTGTGGTTTTTCCCTTTCTAGGGTTTTCCACATAAATCTGGTGTTCTTGTGTTCTTTGATGTGATGGATGCTTTATATGTTCCTTTTTTTTACTGCAAGTTCAATATGATGCTTTGAATGAATGTTTAAGTTGATAAAGTGAATGAATTTCAATGAATATTGATTCACCTCCCCTCTTAGTATTTTGGGTGTTCAACACAATGCATTGTGCAAGACAAGCATACATGAATAAAAAATACCATTGATGTTATTTTTTTTCTTTCATGTTCAATGAGAGAATTGAGGTGAATCAAAATCCATAAAATGGTCCACATGAATTTATTCATTTTTTAAAATAAAAATAAATAATTTTAAATCTACTGGGTCCCAAAATCATTACCCACACTTGTAGAGGAATCAATCTATTTGAAGGCTTAGGAAATTTCATCCTAAAGGGGATCGATCAACTCATTAATAGAATTCGAATGATTTAAGGCTAATTCCTAAGAGTGGATGTTTTTCCTTCGCTTTGGGATCGGCTAAACCTAAGAGGGTTTTCCTCAAGGTATCCTTAGTAGGATTTGTGAACCTTGATATTTTATGCTACTCTAAATGTGCAAATTAACTAAGAAATATGAATGACAAACTATCAAGGACACCTCAAGATTAGCCAAAAGAGAGTTAGAATAAGAAAGAAAATAGATAAACAAAATAGGACAATATCACCTTCCTTGCTGTTGATTTCTCCTTGATTAGCCCTCGATTTGGATAGTTTGTGTGCTCTTTAGATGGTAGATTGAATGACTAAAATGCAAGATTCTATAGGCAAGATGATTAGCAAGGATGATTAGTTGATTGCAAATGCTTGAGGATTCAAATGGACAGCATGTAGGTGTGGAAGCAAAAAGTGTTGTTTGAGAAGGCAAATGGGTAGCATGTAGTTGCACAAATCCAAAGTGTTGGAAATGCCCTTGAGGAGGGGGGTTTTATAAAGGAATTTGAATTCTCTA
>VDFB02075835.1:0-19480 GCA_007258455.2 Sequoia sempervirens | reverse complement strand
GTGTTATAACGCAAGCGCATTTTGTCTTGCTCTAAAAATAGTAAAAAACCACAATATACCCATGATCTTGGCCCACATTCTAAATATTCTCCTGGTTATGCACATGCTCCAACAAAAAGTAGCTTTTTGATGAATGAGTGAAGTGTCCATGCATGATTTTTAGATTCCACCACCTTTTTCATGATCTTTCCACCACCTTTGCATGAAATAGCAGACTTTTCACGTTGAAAAGCATATAATATCAATTCAAGTTTGAATTCCAATGATAACTGATATACAATTGAAGTTTGGAGGGGAACAAGCTTTTGAAAAAGTCAAATTATTGAGGAGTTTGAGGAAAGAAGAAGTAAAGGCTACATAATTGGGTAGAGCTCCTCCATTTGAAACTCTGGTTTTTTAGGTATGTGAAGTCTTTGTACATTTTCTTTCATTCTATTATGGCTTGATTTTATTTTTTTTGTTTGCATATTCCATGTTGATCATTGTTTGTTTGTGGGTGTTGCCACAATACTATGTCTCACTTTTGGGATGTGCTGATTTTTGCCTAAAATCATTGTTTTTAGAAAAACTAATTATTTAAGTCTTGAGAGGCTCCATCTAAATGGTTTTAATTGAAGAGGAATAGATATGACCCCCTTAGATAAAACTCCCTTTGATAGAACCCCTATAGTATTAAATCATACCCACAATGGAGTCTCCTTCACAACTATCAAAATGCTGGAAAAAAACACTTTTTCTTTACCCTTTGAGGGATTAAATAAAGTCATTTTATTTTATTTTTTTCAAGATTGTATCCCTTGAAACTATCTTTACAACAAGTATAGGTTTGATATATTTTCATTTTATCATGCATTTAATTTTCAATTTTTATTAAACATAGGTTTTTCTATGAAGATCAAGCTCTTTGTTGTGCAGAGGTGGAAAAATAGTAAACCATTGTAAAAAAAAATCAAAAAATACCCATTCCCTAGATATTGATTTCCTTGTTTCACCCAAAAAATAAACAATGGATTTTGATATATACACAAAAAGTTAGATTGTACGAAACACACGTATGCCCAAATTATAGTTACAGTGACTTCAAAAATTAATTTAAAAAAAAATATGCAACAAAAAATTATGAAAAAATATCCTTTCCCTAGATATTGATGTTGAGAATCTATATTCCAAAAATTATAATTTAATCCCTTATAGAAAAAAAGTTATGCTGTACGACTCAAACATTACTTTCTGAAAATGTTGTTTTCTGTCTAAAACCAGTTATTAAAGGAGATGTTGAAATATTCATGATTTATTTCAAAAAAATTGAAAAAAAATATATTTAGAATATACACACAAATTTCCACAAATCACTAGTTCACATCATCTTCAAATTCTTTATGGTTTAGTTGCTATAGGTCTCTGAAGATGAAGATTCAATTAAAAGTATTGATGAAAATTTCCATCTTGGGAAAAAAGTGAGACACAATATTGTGATTTCACCCTTGTCATGTTACAACCCTAGGTTGTCAGTGGAAATTTTAAATTACACAATTATATAAAATTTCCAATTACATTTTTAAACCACATCTCTTTGAGGCATTTTGTTATTTAACAATTGACTTACTTTGTGTGTGCTTCCAAAGCTTTTATTGAGGTATTTTGTCAAACAATTATACAAACCAGCTGATTGCCTTGTCTATGCTACCAAATTTTCCATACATGTCTCTAAAAAATTGGAATATAATCCTAATGTAGTAGGGGGAGGCCTGGAACACACAAACACACAACTCCAATCTACAAACACAATTTACAATTTACAATTTCATCAGGACCTCTTCATTCAGCAAATTCACACGGTTCCTTGTAACATATCAAAGTCACTCAATCGGGTATAATTCCACTCACACAACCTTTCAACTCACAACACAACACACATTAGGGACCCATTACAGATCCTTTCAACATATCGAACAATCACCAATGCTTGTTTTGTACCAAACTGCACAAATCAGGTTTTCTACACTTTTAAGAGCCCAAATTAGCCCACTTTTACAAAGGGGCCACCTTCAAAACTTGTCCAAATATCCTAAAACCTTGGGGCAGCACTTTATATCTGTCAAAACTTCAAATTAAAGCATTATATTGCAAATATTTAATCATTTACCACCCAAACCATAAAACCCTCTCCCTAGGCTTAGAAACCCTAGGTTTTATTTAAAGTAGCACTTGCCAAACACTCCAAAACTTGACAACTGTTCAAACAAGCCTAAAATAACCTGCTCATGCTCAATATAACATAAAATAATGCTTCCCAACTCTGAAACTCAATTTCACTCACCAAAACCTCATTTTTCTTAAGGAAAACTCAACATTTCCTCATTTGGTTTGACACCCAATCCAAGGATCATCCTCCATTCAAGTTTCTCATGGAATTTTATAATTTTTACCTCCTAAAATAAACCATTTCAACTTCCAAAACTAAAATTTAAAAGAGGTGACCATTGGTCTCCCTCTTTAATAGACTTTTACAACCCTTCACTATTTGTTAATTTGACAACTTAGCACTTTTTGCACATTTTGAAAATTCTACTACCTAGACCCCTAAATACTATTGAAAAAATGACCACTTACATCACCACATGGTCTTATAGACCTTATGAAGACAAAATTCCTCCAAAACTATAATCTAGACCTTATGACCTTAAATGGATTAACAACTTTTAATGGTGCTCCTGCACCAACTCCTCCCACATTGATAGCACCAATTTAAACTATTTTGGTTTTCATTTGTATTTCTAAATTACCTCATCAGTAAGCTACCTCATCACTGGTGCAGGATCAACAACACCTTACCTTCACAACTAGAGCATTAGATGTGTCTAGGGAGGTGACAAAGTGGTTTTGTTGTTTATTTGCTTTAATAAGGTCTATAAAGACCATTTGGTGTCTCATTGATTCATTCTTGTAAACAAGGTTACATATGTGAAGCAATTGTCAATGATGATAAATAAGGGTCTAAGTAGGTTCAGGGTGCTTTTTGTGTATTAGGTTATGTGTTAGGGTCCCATAAGGTCTAATTAGACCATCATAAGAGCTTTCAATGTATTTAAGTGTTTGGAAGGTCAAAAAGTACAAACATTGCAATGTATGGAGGTGTTTGTTAACAAAACATGTAAAGACTGTAAACTTGGCCTCCAACGGTCATTAGTGTTTTAAAAATCAGTTGCAAGGTGGTTGGTCGTTGAGATGAGATGAAGAATCCTTTAAATGGCATGAAGACACCGAATGTAATGTTGGTTACGAGTTTTTGTGAAGAAAATACATTGAATTCTCAAAGTTAGCAGCAAATTTCCTGTGTTTTCTGACTTTTCCAGACCTGTACAGTAACGTACAGCATTTGTATTGTGAAAATATCTTTTGAATAATGTAATGGCATGTGTCTTCTTTCGTTTCGATTAAATAAATAAGTTTATTTAATCATCTTTTTGTATCCATTTCTTAATTAATTAAATAAACATTATGATTTATTTATATTAATTATCATATAATCTTGGCTTGAATATTTTATTCAAATAAAGATTAAATATTCTTCTTTTCTAATTAAATCCTCTAAATATCATTCACAATTAAATATTTCAAATATTTAATTAATTCCTCTAATTCGATTCTAATATCTATTCATAATTAAATATTCCAAAATATTTAATTAAATTCTTCTAATATCTATTCACAATTAAATATCTCAAAATATTTAATTAATTCTTCTAAAGTCACATTACAATTAAATATTCCAAAATATTTAATTAAATCTTCTATAGTTCTAAAATCAAAAATCAAACTCACATAAATGAAATTAATAAATTTATTTATTTAATTAATTTGGGGATTATCTTCAACAGCCGTGAAACAAACTGCCAAAACAGAAAATTAAATTCCTCTGTTCCTATGCAGGCTTGTTCCCGTGGGTTGAAGACAGGCATCCATCCTTCTCTCCAACCTCCCAAACTCTTCCATTTTCCTCTCAACCTCTCCATCTCTCACCATTCAAACTTACCAGACAATCTTACAGTCGTTGATCCTTGCCAGTCAGGATTTTGCCTACAAAAAAACTATAAATAGGACTGCCGGGTCTTTGAATTCATATAGAAGCTTTCAACAAAGAAACTATAGTCAAATAGCTCTCAAGCATCCATAGCATAGTCTTACAGCATCCATAGTTTTCAATATCATAACATATCATGGCCAATCATCCGCATAGTTTAGTTTCAATTTACAGCCCCTGTGCATAATTCACAGCCCCTGTGCATATCCCTCAGCATTCTCACCTCCACCAACATATAGGATAGAAAACTTCCTTTGCATACTCATTATGCAGATTGCCATTTGGAGAAGCCAAGCTTACACAATCTGAGAGCAGCAGCTTCGAACAAATCTCTGGAGATAGAGAAAGATGGAACGCCTCTGAAGAATTCCTGTTTATTTTAATTTCATTTCAATTTCTTCAGTTTAAAGTTCAATTAACTGTGTTTATTGTTTTCATTTTGATTACATATATTTAACATACACATTTTTGGCACCCACCGTGGGGCACTTGCCCCAATTCTTACATTTTTTTTTTTAGATTTTCTGACATGTTACGGTAAAAAACAACGGATTAGCGCAAGAAGCGCGCTTCAACAAAAGTTATACCCAATACAGTGCCCGTGAAGACTTCTGTAGTGCCCATAAAGAATCTTGTAGCGCCCGTGAAGACTTTTGCAGTGCTCGTGAAGACTTTTGCAGCGCCTGTGAAGACTCCTGCAGCGCCCGTGAAGACTTTTGCAGCGCCTGTGAAGACTTCTGTAGCGCCCGTGAAGACTCCTGCAGCGCTCTCAAAGAATCCTACAGCGCCCATGAAGACTTCTGCAGTGCCCATAAAGAATTCTGCAGCGCCCATGAAGACTTTTGCAGTGCTCGTAAAGAATCCTGCAGTGCCTGTGAAGACTGTTATAGCGCATTTTTAGAAAATCTGCAAACTATAATTTGTAAGTTGAATACAGTTTAACTGAATCCGACGCAACCGCGGACAGTTAATAACTTTAAATTAAAATGAAGCAATCCTAGGGTAGTCATAACTTAAAACGAAGCAATCCTAGGGTAGACACATAAATTAAAATGAAGCAATCCTAGGGTAGACACTTCATTATTTCACTTTGGGACTAAAATGAACTCTATGTTTGTGTGAAGCAATATCTTCACTTAGCATAGCAAAATTTTATTTTGGGCTTAAAACTGAATCCTTGTTTGCTTTGTTTTAAACGGTGATAGGCCTATGCTCTCCCCTTAACTGGGTGATCAAAATGCCAAACTCATCGATTTCCCTTTATGTAATTTCCAGTTTTATTAAATCCTTTTAGAGAGCCTACTCTTGTGGGAAAAAGTACTCACCCAAGAGGAACGACTCAAGTGGGTTCAAGCCAAAGCCAGGCTATTCCACCCCACTCTAAAATTTAAAGCAAAATTGGGGAAACCCTCTTTTGACAGTAGTGTGCATTGATAACCATCCCCAAAGCCTTTGTTCTAAAGGTAGGGAGGTCTCTCGAGGGAGTCTATCATTTGCTACACCGAACGGAAACCCTTACTACGAACTTAGTGTAGTATCTTACCGAGTCAGTTTTCGAACATCATATTAATCACAGTGCAGGGGAGGGAAGAATCTACCCCCAAGATACTCACCATATAACTACCAAGGATTGTTTGCTTAGGGGATCCGGTATCCACTTCCGTCACTCTGAGTACGCACCTGGAAAAGACAAAAACACGGGCACCCTTTCGGGGGTGACATGGCTATGTGAGTCGACACAGTTTTAAGATGTGGGCTGTTGATTACTATGATGACCTATTTGTCAACTAAGAGTGAGTCTGTTTGAAATGCTTATCATGTGTAAACCCTGTTAAAACAATTTTTGAAAAACATTTTGATTATACACTTGATGTTTAGCATAGGACTTAAGACAACTATTCTACAAATTGTTTGATGTGTTTTCAATACACTAATTCAAATAAGATCATCCAAAACTCAAAATCACATTGATTACTCCCATGTTACGAGATTGGAAATCCACAACCTTTGTTAAGAAGTCTGTTCTCAAAAGAATCAAAAAGCCAAAGAAACCCCTTAGCTACAAGAAACTATTAAAGAAAAGACGATTCTTGTATCAAAGCCGAAAAGTTTTACTCAAATATAGAACCTTTCTTCATCGATATCACGATTGTGTTAGAGGTCTTTCTGATGATTATGCTATAGAACCTTTGTACTCACAAGCTTTCTTTCAAAGAAGAGCCCTTTCTCAAAGGCATAACCATAGTCAATGTATTCGTTTCTGTTGTATTCCCCAACCTTCAATTGAATATTCTACTCATCCAAATCAAATTTTGCAATAGAGAACTCAGATCACATTAGGCATCCATCACAAAATCCATCCTTTTACAAAGTTATGATCAAAACTTCATAAAGTGCAAAATCATCCTTTTCTCGATCTTTTGCTTAAATTCCCACCAACAGGATTTTAATCCTTTCAATTAGGGAACAACACAAGCTAAAGATTAGAAATTTTTCAAGTCAATAGAATTTTCATTTTATCCTGACTTTCATATCTATCACACAATTGCACTATTTCATTCTTTTGATCAAAGGCAAGTAGAATTTGGAACAAAACATGTTCCTGTTTTCACGAGATCTCAAAAACACATGGAAAAAGATGAGGGAGAAACCACTACAAGCAAAATGGGTGACCATAATGAGAAAGAAGACCATAACAAGAAAGAGAGGAGAAGCTTTAATGTTGAAGCGAGAGGTTAACAAAAGAAAACTTCAGAAAAGCGAGGAACAAGATCCCCAATTCCATACTCTTATGGAAAGGTTTTGAGGAAAATGAAACAAAGAAATATATTTTCTTTCATTAGCTAATCAAGGAGCTAAGTTACCTCACAATTTTGACATAGAAGGGATTAAACAGAATCCTGAAACTCCTCCTAATGACTTTAGTGCCCTTACTCAACAGATAAAAGAATTACAAGGGCAAATAAAAGAGATGCAAGGGGGCACAACAAAGAAGTATGTTTTGGAAGACATATCTCCTTATCCATTCGATAGGAGTCTTCAAATGATTCCCTTTCCAAAACATTGCGAAATTCCTAAATATGATAGGTACAATGGAAAAACTGATCCTATTGACCATGTGAGGGATTTCTGAAATATGAGTCTAGAATTTGCCTATGACGATACATACTTAATGCGATTATTTCCACGAAGTCTAGGTGTACAATCCATGGAGTGGCTTTTAAAGATCACTCCACCCATCAAAACCTTTGAGGAGTTAATAAATCAGTTTATATCACAATACTCCTACAATATCCAACACTAGATAACAATGCTTGATCTTTGTAAAGTGAAACAAAAAGTAGGAGAACCCTTCACTACATTCTTGCAAAGGTGGAGAAGGTTATTCGCACGATATTCCCGTCCTATTCCTGAAAAGGAAAAGATGGATATCTTCATCAATAGCCTAGATCAAGAATTAAGCTATAGGCTTAATCTTTATTGTCCTCATAACTTTGAAAAGTTGATTGAAAATGCAATCACAATTGAAGGGGCCTTGGTTAAACGAGGAGTGATAAAACTTGATAATCCAAGTACATCCAACCAAAACAACAACGATAAAACAAGGTTTTGGAACAGAAATAAAAATGTTGTCAATGATGGTATAGTAGATGCAAATAATCTACAAACAAGACCATCTATCTTTAATCTATCAAGTGCTCCACGAAACAATCAACAAGCAAATACCAACCCACAAGGAAACACAATCAACAAGGACAAACTCCAAGCAAGAAGCATGACCAATCAAAACACCAGGATAATCGATTGCTAATTTCAATAACAATCTTGGCAATACCCAAACATCAAATCCGTCAGACCTCCATTCTTTTCAAATAGACGGAATTTTACCGCTTTGGGTCAATCTCTTGAATCTGCTCTCAAGGAGCTTCTTGATAATAAGGTTATCACCTTACCACCACAAAGAGATTATGAGCCTCGAGTCAAACCACCATCATGGAATGACTCGTATTATTGTAATTATCATCAATGTAAGGGTCATAGAACGAATAATTGTCAAGCTTTGCGAAATCTAGTACAAGATTTAATTGACAATGGCACTATTACAATTGAAGGGCACCATACCAATGACGATCATCAAGAATTCAAAGATCCTTTACTGAATTATCAAAAGGGAGAAACATCAGATGCAAAATCCAAAAGCATAAATAATGTTGAAGACAATATAATCTGTCACATCTATGTTGATGATCAACGGGTTAATGTTATCAAAATCAAGGGAAAACAAGAATATCAACAAGTTAATGTGACCACGAGAGGACAAGCAAAGGTTGTTTTAAAAGGAAGTTCATCTAAAACAACTATTTCCCCTCCAAGTCAATATAGTCTGGTTGATCAATTGAGAAAAACATCAGCTCAAATCTCCATCCTTGAACTTCTCAAAATATCCCCCATACACAAGAATATTTTAGAAGAAGCTCTTGTAAACACAACTGTTGACACTGATTTGGATGTAAACAAATTTCAAGCCATGGTGGGACATTTATCTTCCCCCACTTGTCTTTCATTTTCCGAAAAAGATGATGCCTCCATGACACATCCACATAATTCATTGCTCTATCTTGAAGTCATGATCCATAAACACCAAATTAGACATGTCTTAATAGATGGAGGAGTTGGTTTAAACATTTGTACTTTAAAGCTAATAAATGCCTTGGGAATATCAGAAAATTCTATTGATCCATGAAAGAAAATAACTATCAAGGCATATGATGATGAAGAAAGAGCTTCTAAAGGACTAATAATGCTACCTATCAGAGTGGGACCTGTTGTGAAAAATAATTTTTGTCAGGTTCTAGATCATGATCTTTCTTATAACATACTCTTGGGTCGTCCATGGATTCATGATATGCAAGCTGTACCATCAACGTATCATCAATGCCTCAAGTTTCCATATGATGGACAAGAAATAACCATACAAGCTGATTACAATAGCACACAAACTTGTTCAAATCTCCGAGCAACTCAAGATGTCTTTGTGCCACATAATAGGGAGGCTCTTGCTCTTTATTCTTCCAATCTACAAGGACAACTGCAAGAATTGACAAAGAATCTTGACACTAAGCTAAATTTTAAAGACAAAGGGGTAGGTGAATATTCACTATCTCTTTCTACTTTACCTCCTTCTCTGAGGTCACATGGTCAGCCTACCTTATCAAATCAAAAGATTGCAACAACCTCTACATCCCGAGCTTCTGTGCCAATCACAAAGTTTGACGGAAAATTCATTAAAGCCAATACCACTGAAGAAGAGGCTGAAGACAGGGACATCCTAAATTGGCTATACAAAGATGAAGATGAATCTCTCTTGCACATTAAGTTACCTACAGAACAATAAGGTAAGGGGTACGCTATCATGCAAAAAATGGGCTATGAAGGAAATGGTCCTATAGGAAAAAGAAGAGAAGGAATTGTGGAACCAATTCAACCTATTTCAATACATCCAAGTGATAAAACAGGACTTGGATATGGTAAAGATAAAGAAGAATCTACTTCACAGGAAGCACAATCAACTCATGAAGGAGGATTAATTTCAGATAAACCTCATGAATCAATTTTCCAATTGCAGAATAGTTCAGATACTGATTCTAATGAATATGAATGGGACACCATTTATAATGATGAATTTTGGAGAGACAAACAAGTTGATACCATACATAAATATGCACCTGTTCTTATACAAGGAGAAGGTTCAAGGCCTCCACTTGATTATGTTTTACAAAGCGATCACGACTCAAGTGAGGACGATTCACATTCTAACGAGATTGACGATCAACAGGAGAATACCATCATAGACCTTGTCTACCATGAAGATGATAGCCACATCATGACTTTGACAATTCAAGACCTTACCCAACCTAATGATCCCATGCCTTTAGTTTATCCAGAACTTATTGACTAGGACAATGATGCACCTATCCACATCCCTACATTTCATGACGATGAGGACATTATAAATTTCATTTATTCCTCTAATGAGGAAAACAATTGTTTCATCCAAGAATTTCATACTCATGATTTTGATAAGGAGGGTGTCAAGTCTCTTAGCTGCAAAATAAATGAAATAAAAGATGGATCTATCGGTGAAAACCAAAAAATGGCAGTGGTAGATCACAACAAAAGAAAAATAAAGAGCGAATCCGACAGTGAAAACCTTTCTGAGGCACTGAAGGATGAGAAACTTGACACTCTTCCCAAGCATTATCACGAAAGATCCTCTATTTTGATCGAACCAACAGAATCAATTAACATAAGTACAGCAAAGCAACCAAAAATCTTGCAACTTGCAGCGTCATTAACAGTTGAAGAAGTCCTAAAATTCATGGAGTTCTTGAAGAAGAATCAAATCAATTTTGCTTGGTCGTATGCTGATATGCCAGGGTTAGATCCTAATCTGATAATGCATCATTTATCTATCAAGGCCGGGGAAAAACCTGTGAAGCAAAAGCTCAGAAAAATGCATCCACATGTTGCATTATTGGTCAAAGAGGAATTAAAGAAGCTTTTGGATGTTGGATTCATTCAAACTATTGACTATGTAGAATGGATTTCCAATATTGTACCTGTTTCAAACCCAGATGGAAGAATTAGAGTTTGTACAGATTTCAGAGATTTAAACAAAGCTTGTCCCAAAGATGATTTTCCTTTGCCAAACATAGACATGATTGTTGATTTAACTGCTGGCCATGCAATGTATTCATTAATGGATGGATTTTCAGGATACAACCAGATAAAAATTGCACCAGAGGATCAAGATAAAATAGTGTTCACATGCCCTTGGGGTACCTATTGCTGGAATGTAATGCCATTTGGGTTAAACAATGCCGGAGCTACTTATCAAAGAGCAATGAAAAAAAAATTTCATGATATGATGCATACATTCATGGAAGATTACGTTTATGATTTACTTGCCAAATCTCACACACGAGAAGGACATCTAGAAATCTTATCAAAAATCTTTACCAGAATGGAGAAGTTCAATGTTCGACTCAATCCAAAGAAGTGTGTCTTCAGCGTTACATCTGGAAAACTCCTAGGATACATTGTTTCAGAAAAGGGTATAGAGGTTGATCCAGAAAAAGTACAAGCTATAATGGACATTCCGCCACCACGAAATATTAGTCAGCTTCGATCATTGCAAGGGCGATTACAATCCATTAGAAGATTTATAGCTCAACTGGCAGACAAAAGCTTACCATTTACACATTTATTGCATAAAAATGTTCCATTCAAATGGGAAGACAAATGTGAAGCAGCTTTCAATCAGATCAAGCAATATCTTATGCACCCACCAGTTTTAATTCCACCCATTCCAGGAGAGCCACTCATACTCTATATTTCAGCAACAGAAGTATCCTTGGGAGCATTGCTAGCACAAGAAGATTCTACAGGCAAAGAAAGGGCCATATACTATATCAGCAGAACCTTAACAAGTCATGAATTAAACTACAATTTCATTGAAAAATCTTGTCTTGCAGTGGTGTTTGCTTCTCAAAATTTGTGACACTATATGTTGGCTCATACAGTTAAGCTGATAACAAAGATTGATCCACTGAAATGCCTATTAAGCAGAGCTACTTTAATAGGGAGACTTGCAAAATGGGTAATGATCTTAAGTGAGTTTGACATTCACTATATAGATCGAAAAGCTATTAAAGGATAGGTTATTGCAGATCAGTTGGCTGAAGCACCTTTACAAGAAGAAAATCCAATGCACATTGAGTTTCCTGATGCAGATGTTTTCACAGCAACAATTCAGAAATCATGGACATTGTATTTTGATGGATCTTATACGCAACAAGGCTCAGGGGTAGGAATTCTTTTTGTCACACCTGAAGGAGATAACATACCAAAATCATATCGATTGATGTTTCCTTGCACAAATAACATAGCTGAATATGAGGCATTGCTCATAGGGATAAAGATAGCTTTGGAATGGCGGATTACAGAGTTGCAAGTCTACAGTGATTCACAACTTGTCATTAATCAAATTAATGATGATTATCAGACTAAAGATGATAAGTTGCTACCTTACAAGAACATGGTGGATGATTTCAAAAAGTATTTTGTGTCAATCAAGTTTTCACAAATCTCAAGGATTGATAATAAAGCTGCAGATGCAATGGCTACGATTGCTTCTTTGTTACAATTGTCAGAAGATCAAAAACGGTATGAATTCTTGGTGGAACAATTGTTTTCTCCCGCCTATGATAATCCTGAGACCCAAGTCATATATCATTTAACCAGTTCTGATTCTCCTTTATATGGTAAGACTTATACCTACCTGAAAGACAACATTTTACCTCTAGATTTATCCTGAAATCAAAAAAGGAATTTCATATGCCAATCATCTCATTATACCTTGATCGCCGACATCCTTTACCGACGTGGTCTTGATGGTACACTCCTTAGATGTCTTGAATGTGACGAATCTGAAAAAGCCTTACAAGAGGTTCATGGTGGTATTTGTGGGACTCATTCAAGTGGTTTGACCTTAGCCAAGAAACTTGTCATAATGGGATATTACTGGCCTACCATGGAGAAAGATTCTTTTACTTTTGTCAAGAAATGTTCTAAATGCCAAATCCATGGGAATCTTATTCATGCACCTGCACAGGAACTACAACCTTTTACTCTGACATGGCCTTTTTCTCAGTGGGGACTAGATCTTGTTGGAAAAATTCATCCTTCATCATCAAATGGGCATAAATTCATTATCACAGCTACTGAATATTTTACAAAATGGATTGAAGCTGTTCCTTTGACGACTGTGACTGGTAAACAAATCTCTTCATTCATCCTGAATTACATCATTTGTCGATATGGAATTCCAAATTCTATCATTACTGATAATGGGAGGCCTTTCAAGAATCAGGATGTGGATGAACTTTGTGAAAGATTTCATATCCAACATAGGTTCTCTACACCTTACTATCCACAAGGTAATGGTCAAGCAGAAGCTTCCAACAAAACAATCTTAAAGATCTTGAAGAAGACAGTAAATGATGTCGGTCGTGATTGGCATGTCCAAATAAATCCAGCTTTGTGGGCATACAAAACTAGCATTCGCACACCAACAGGAGCTACACCATATGCCTTGGTCTATGGAGCAGAAACAATCTTACCACTAGAGGTTGAAATACCTTCGCTTAGGGTCTCACTTAAGGGATTGATAAGTGATGAAGACTACAGAGTATCTCACCTGCAAGAGCTAGAATTGCTAGATGAAAGACGTCAACATGCAGCTGACCATTTGAAGGGTTATCAACAAGTTATGTCTTGTAGTTATAATCACAGAGTTAAACCACAGACATTTCAAGTAGGTGACTTAGTCTTGAGAGAAAATCCACGTAATCAGCAAGACAGAGAAAAGAAAGGGAAATTTGAACCTAACTGGCTTGGTCCATTTGTCATCATTGCAGCATACGGTTCTGGTGCATATCAGTTATCCAAAAAAATCATAAAAAGTCCTGAAAAAAATCATAAACATTAGAAAAATCTTGAAAAAGTGCAATAAAAACACATGGTGAAAACCTGGCAAACAGGCGCTACTTGTAATCAAAATAGGCTCCTCTATCTATTATCTTATGTCTTGCATTCACTTTCGGCATCATTCATTCATATCTATCATTTGTACATATCTTTCATATCCACATCATATGGTAGGAATCCTTGTATTTCATCATGGCTTGATGAAATTTGTACATATCCATACTCCTTAGGTTGTGTTTACACTGGGGGAAAAATGCAGAAACATAGACTAAACAAGAGAGGGGAAACAATTTTTTAGAACATCACAAACAGACAACTGAGGGTTTGCCAAAATGCAACATACATTGATGCATCAAGTCAACCACAACATCAAAACAATCACTCAATGCCAATGGAAATCGAAACAACATGATCCAAAACAAACATCGAAACAAAAACATCAATGTTGACAATCAACTTGGATGATCTTAATCTGAATAATGTTTGAAATATTTTAAGCAAGATTTGAATGGTTGTTTGATTTTTCTATCATATCTCTGGAGCAATTCAATGATGTACTAAACTAGAAAAGCAAGGAAGGAGTATGATTTTTATTTGTCTGTTGTTTGCGAGTAAATTATTAGTACTATGCAGTGCTATCCTCTGATAGAGCTGGTCTGGGACCTGTACCACCTGCACCTGATGGACCTGCTCCACCTGTCCCTGATGGCCCTCCTGGAGGTAATGGTTGTGTCACACCCCTACTTGTAGTCCGAGAGCGACTATGGGTAGACCGTGACTGTGTATAACTCTCCCTCCGCTCAGGTGGAACAACATCATGATATCTGGTCCTGTAAAACTCGACCTCCCGGGTGGCTCTGGTCACCTCTCTCATCATATCACCAGTTAGGGTGCTAGCTGCTACTCTCTGTAGACTATCCGCCAAAGCAATGGCCTGCTCACCCCACTGTCTGGCTGTATCCCTCTCAGCCGTAACTGAGGTTAGTTGTCCCTGAAGCTGTGTGATCAATGTCTGTGCCTATGCTAGCTGACTCTGTAAGCTCTGCACTGTACTCTGTAGAGAAGATATCTAACCTGACACCACTGGATCTACTGAAGGTGATGGATCCGTATGTCTCATCTGTGGTCCACCTCTACCACCTCTCCTGCCACCTCTCTTGCCACCTCTATCACCACCCCTACCACCACCACCCCTACCTCCACCCTCCTCATCATCATCTCCTCCACTCTCATCATCATCACTATCCTCTGAATCATCACCCTCTGAAGCTGAATCTCTCTATCGTCTTCTTTGTGTAGCAACAGGAGCAATAGGCTCATCAGGATCAAACATACGTGGTGCAGGATGCTCTAACACATACTGGCTATACTTTGGCGTCGTCCCTGCATCAAGGACATCAACTCGGTAATCCCACATCACCACTCCTAAACTGGTGAACTCTGCAACCGCTGCCTCATAGGAAATCTGTGGGCCCCATACTACAAGCTCTGGCTGTCGTCGTGCATAAATGGCAGAACCCATAGGCATACCCTGAATCCGACCAAACTGCCGACATACTCGTCCCGCAAGAAATCTCTCAATAATCCACAGAGTACGGCCAATAAGATATTTGGATGTACAGATATAGGGCATCTCCCTCGCATCCTCTGGCCATGCCTCGCACTCTAAATATGGTCACCAGCATACTGTATCCGGACCATCTAAGAGACGCTGCCAATGATCTAGTTTGCCCAGTCTCGGCTGAGCAATAATATTGACATATCTCCATCTGTATGATCGACTAGCTAGTCGTTGTCCTCGAGTCAACGGTCCCATGACATCAAAGTGCTCCCATGCCCATATCTGTAGTAACGAGCAACCGACAGCAAAACTTTGGCCTCTACCATATACAATATGATGTAACTCATCATACAAGTGAGCAAGCATGCATGTCCCCCACACATACTATGTACCCTGCATCACCATACTCTCTAGCACACGACCCCACCCGACTGCGAACCCCTTTGACCTATGGTCGGGGCACAACACACCTCCAATGAAGCCTGCGAGTACGGACGGTAAGGGTGGATATGTATCTGTCATCTCACCCCATGGGATGAAATATCCAACAATATGATCATCTCTGAAAATCCTCCTCAAAGCATCAGTGCCTCCAACCTCTCAGCTATCAAACACCACTATCTCTCCCATCACTGGGATCCTCAAGATGCGATATACGTCCTAAGGGTTACTGTTGGTTATGAGTTTTTGTGAAGAAAATACATTGAATTCTCAAAGTTAGCAGCAAATTTCCTGTGTTTTCTGACTTTTCCAGACCTGTACAGTAACGTACAGCATTTGTATTGTGAAAATAACTTTTGACTAATGTAATGGCATGTGTCTTCTTTGTTTTGCATTAGGTCTGAAGGTTTAACAAGGAGTTTGAAGCATTCTATAGTCAATTTCTTGTGAACTCTCAGGTATACCCTGTTTTGAGGGTTTATGATCAAAACATGCTTTGAAGAGCCCTTACACCATCTATGTCGGCTACATCTAGTGTAATGGGCCCTAGGAAGACTGAGTAGAATATAGGACATTAGATTAGGGTGTTGGGAAAGAAATAAAGGAGTTAACCCTGTTGTTCTTGTATACACTTAAAAAATGGTCACATCACATTGTCTAGTAATTAATTAAATATTTTTAATATTTAATTAAATCTCTGAATTCCATCTGCGTATAAATAAATTTAAATAATTTATTTATATTGTTCATTATTTCGTTTCGATTAAATAAATAAGTTTATTTAATCATCTTTTTGTATCCATTTCTTAATTAATTAAATAAACATTATGATTTATTTATATTAATTATCATATAATCTTGGCTTGAATATTTTATTCAAATAAAGATTAAATATTCTTCTTTTCTAATTAAATCCTCTAAATATCATTCACAATTAAATATTTCAAATATTTAATTAATTCCTCTCTTCGATTCTAATATCTATTCATAATTAAATATTCCAAAATATTTAATTAAATTCTTCTAATATCTATTCACAATTAAATATCTCAAAATATTTAATTAATTCTTCTAAAGTCACATTACAATTAAATATTCCAAAATATTTAATTAAATCTTCTATAGTTCTAAAATCAAAAATCAAAATCACATAAATGAAATTAAATAAATTTATTTATTTAATTAATTTGGGGATTATCTTCAACAGCCGTGAAACAAACTGCCAAAACAGAAAATTAAATTCCTCTGTTCCTATGCAGGCTTGTTCCCGTGGGTTGAAGACAAGCATCCATCCTTCTCTCCAACCTCCCAACCTCTTCCATTTTCCTCTCAACCTCTCCATCTCTCACCATTCAAACTTACTAGACAATCTTACAGCCGTTGATCCTTGCCAGTCAAGATTTTGCCTGCAAAAAAACTATAAATAGGACTGTCGAGTCTTTGAATTCATATAGAAGCTTTCAACAAAGAAACTATAGTCAAATAGCTCTCAAGCATCCATAGTATAGTCTTATAGCATCCATAGTTTTCAATATCATAGCATATCATGGCCAATCATCCGCATAGTTTAGTTTCAATTTACAGCCCCTGTGCATATCCGTCAGCATTCTCACCTCCACCAGCATATAGGATAGAAAACTTCCTTTGCATACTCATTATGCAAATTTCCATTTGGAGAAGCCAAGCTTACACAATCTGAGAGCAGCAGCTTCGAACAAATCTCTGGAGATAGAGAAAGATGGAACGCCTCTGAAGAATTCCTGTTTATTTTAATTTCATTTCAATTTCTTCAGTTTAAAGTTCTATTATTTGTGTTTATTGTTTTCATTTTGATTACATATATTTAACATACACAGTTCCTATGAGTTTTCTGTAGAAAATGCATGCAAATGAGGGGTTTAAACCTAGGGTTTGGTAGAATCTATATGGAAGGTCATGATTTCTAAACTTTTAAGCATGTATAGGGATATTAGTCAGTTTTCAAGTTGGTTTGAGGTCTGGGAGGTTGTGGAAGTGTTACATTCAATAAACCCTCATGAATAGTGCATAAAATAAGGTTTTTTAGGTTTGGTATGAAATAGGTCATACCAGTGGAATCTAATTGTGGTTTTGGAGGTTTGAGGGCATATAAATTGCTTCCCCAAGGTTTCAAGGTCCTTTGGTAATTTTAAAGACATGATGCTTTGTAATTTAGGCCTAATCAGCCTAATTAGGTCAACGTAGAAGGGTTGATTTTGGGGAATTGGTCCAAAGGACTTGTATCTGATCTTGAGATATGTGTTGCAACACTGAAATGGGTGTCTAAAACCATCATGTTTTTGTCTAGTTTTTTGGATAACATTTGAGTTAATGGCCAAAAACTGAGTTTGTGCTACTATTAGGATTCAAGGGGTGAAAGTGTGAAATCAGGCTTCTGTTGGTTGTCAGACTTTGAGAATTGTTTAGATTGTTCAAATAAGTGATTTTAATCTTGTTAGATGCCTCTTAAAGGTAGGTTGTCATATTGATTGGTTTTGAGCCTCCTGGGTCTGCATCAATCACCTATGTTGTCTATTTATGAAGCCTTGAATGACATATATTTCATTTATTTTAATGGATACATTTTTGAGGAACTAATATTCGTCTCATTACCATGCTATAGGTAAAATTATCCGCCATGCTAAAGAACTGAACAAGGAAGAAACTAACAGACAAAGAGCTCCAAACCTTCAAAGAAAAGGAGAGAAAACGACTGAGGGCATATCGTGAAAAGAAGAATTTGGAAATGATTGACGAAAACAAGCCAATTGAAGAATCATTTGTAAAGGCTACTTAAAGCCTCTTGAAGGCTCAGACACAATGTAATTTTGGTGCAGGAGCACATAGTCTCCTAGTTGCAACATTTCACTTTTTGAAGGTTGATAGGTGGTCAATAGATTAGATTAAGGTATTTTGTGTTTATTTATGCTAAATAAGGTCAATCAAGACCATTTAAGGTGTATTAGGGTGAGTTTTTGAGTCTCAGTGGTCAAATGTGCAAAAAAATGCATTCTTGCTACAAAATTGTCAATATTTGAATTTGTAGCCTTTTGAAGGCAAATCTTTGAATTTGGTTGTAAATGTGCAAGAATGAGGTCTAAGAGTTTGATATACCATTTAGAGAGCTTGGTTTTCATGGAGTTCCTTTCAAAGCCTTTGATTTTATTGTTCCTACGATGCCCATTTGATAGAGTTGGTGGAATTACCTTTCTTAACTAATCACTATTGGTGAGATTGAGATTGTTAACCTTGAGAGTATGACTTGGGCAAAAGAATTTGATATACAAGCTATTATTTTCAAAGACTTCGGCGGGAGGTCTTCACTTCACATTGATTTCATTCCTCAATCTTCCCTTGATGGCATCAAGGAATGGTTGAACTCCATGGATATAAATTATTATGAAAGCAGAATGAACTTGAACTAGCAGCCAATTTTAAATAAAATTACTGATGATCCAAATAAATTTATTGAAGATGGTGGTTGGAAATTTTTGAATATGGAAGCTAGTGATTCTAATTCTAATAATTCAAAAGAGTCCCGAGAAATTTAAATATATGAACAACACAGTGTAGAAGAGGAATCAAAATCAGATTTCATGTAGCTACCATCAAGAGTGTTACAAACCAACAAGATGGAGGGAATTCTTATATAAGGATAATTTTCAATGTTGCAGGTACCGGATTTAATGCCAACTACAATGGCAACATTGAAATTCCCTAGTAGTATTTATGTTAAGTAAATTTCCTTTAGATGCAAGGATTAAAAGCACATCAACCATGTGGTACAAATGACTAAATCCCAAAGATGATAGATGTAGCAATGAAAG